>OVAN01003738.1:8873-27991 GCA_900406275.1 Anastatica hierochuntica
AAGAGAGTCTTGCAAACCTAAGTCCTAAAAGTGAATAGGTTAAATCTGACATTTTTTGAGAATTACGCGAAATGATCTAGGAGTAGAATGGAATAGAGGGTCTCCTCCAGTGGGCGCGGAGCCTACTGCAGGAACGTGAAGCGTGTGGTGTTTTCCCCCTTGCTTGGTGTAGTACCGCTGCGGTGGTAGGCAGAGGTGTCTCTTTCGGCTGGGCCGTTTGCCTGGGGCAGGAGACACCTACCGTCCCCCGTTAGGTGAGTAACCTCCGGGAGGACAACAGACTGCGCGGGACGGTCCGACAGCTGAGCCACGTAGGCAAGAGGACTGCGCGGGACGGTCCGTGTCATCCGGCTTTTCTGAGTGAATGTAAGCATAGCCCGGTCACTGAACACGGTTGACGCAGGTTCTGTGGGAGACTGTTTTGGCTCTGATTGAACCCGATGATGTGTAAGCTAGGGTTGGTTATGGCCGCGAGGGGGGAAGTTAACACTGAGTATTGAGGCCTGTGTTCTGCTAGGCGTTTAGGAAAAATCTTTTTTTTTTTCAGTAAGAGAGTCTAGGAGTATGAGTCAGTCAAAATTGTTTTGGCGAAACCATCTGAAGCAGCCCTATTTATGGGGTGGGGTTGTGAAGGGTGGGAGTAGTACCCGCAGCGCTTGGTAGTTTGCTTGTGCGACACACTAGGTGTCTTCTGTGCTTTCTATAGGGGTTGTAGTCTAGTTCTAGTCTAGCGGGGTTAGGCGGGTAGCGGGTGAGGCGGAGTCGGGTCCGTCCTCACTGAGTTGCTTGTTTGAAAAGTCACTCACCCCTCTCTTTCTCCCTTTTTTTCTTTTGGTGTTTCTGCAGGTAAAGTCAGAAGTAGTTGATTTGCGAACCGGTTGGTGAAGTTTGCTCCAGTTTTGGCGATGCCATTTGGAGCAGCCCGGTACCCTCGGGACGGGGTCGTTACACATTTATTCCTCAGTCTGTGTCCTTTGCAACTATCGCTTCTTCTTCTCGTTGTCTATGCTATCAATCGAGCTCGTCTCCAGTGAACGATCCCTTTCTCGGCATTTCTTCTTAAGGTTTTGGTTTCTCATTACCCTTACTGCTCTTATTGAAGATCCTATTCATTTTTTTCTCACAGATCTCCTCCAAAAATACTCTGATTTGATCTGTGATTTTTCGTTGGATTGTGTGTAGATGACAAGTATTACAAGTCATCTTCATAGATAAAATGTAAGGATGAATCAAAGAAATTCACGAGAGCAACTTAATGACGATTTCTGCGATTGTCCAGACGAAACTGATAAGGCAAGTTTCTTTTTTAAATTTCTTTTATCTCTCTCACCTTATTCAAAGTATTTTTGTTGGAAACTTCTTTCTCTGTTGAGTAGAATTCTGCAAGCTCTTTCTTTGGTTACGGTTGTGATCTCACGATTAAAAATTTTAGTTTCATATGCATTGTATTCTATGATAGATCATCTGTTGATTTTGTTATGTATTTTTATTTGTTAAACCTCCGGGTACTTCAGCTTGTCCAAATGGAAAATTCTATTGACGGAACGCATACCACTCTCCACTGCTTTTGTTTTCTTACAGAATTAATGATGGTATTTGTGGTATGTTACTCAAAACTTGTTAGCACTAATCTTCTATTGAAAGTATTTTTCTTCTCAAGCAAGTGGTGTGCTTTCAAATGCTTATTCAATGATTAGCCTATATCATAGTACTTATAGGTCCAATGTGTTTTTTTCCACGGGAGCAAATTGTTGTGATGGAAGTGATGAGTATGATGGTAAAGTTACATGCCCAAATACATGTTGGGAGGCTGGAAAAGCTGCTCAAAAAAGTCTGAAGAAAAAAACCGAAACATATAATTATTAAGGGCTTGTGATAAGGAGGAAGGAAATCAAACAGGCGAAAGTTGGACTGGAGAAAGATGAAGCATAGTTGAAGAAGCTGAAAAGTGAGGAGAAATTTTTGAAAGGTCTTGTTCACCGGCTTAAATGTTGCACTCCTTTCTTTTGATGCAATTCTGTTGGCTGATTTTTCAAATGACAGGAGATAGTCAGTGTATTGGAATGTGAAAGCAGAACGTTGCGTATAAGTGTAGTTAGTTGCCTAATATGTTCGTGGATTAGTTCCTAAAATTTTCTAACCAGCAAAAGGGAAAGAAGAAAGTAAGAAAATATATTACTTGTAGTTGACGAAGTGAAATCTGATAGGATTCTCAACTTCTTTCTCTTTCATTATAACTGATTATGATGACTTCGGATGATAAAGACGGAATTGTGCCTTTAAAATAGTTGGTCCTATCAATAAAAAACTTGACATGTTCAACATTTCACTCGGATTACTTCTTCTCTAGAGGGGAAAGAACTAATTGAAAAAGTTGTCAAAAAATTTATGCTTGTATATTTAGTTTCTTAGGTTCTAAGATAGATTGTTGCTTTGATTTATAAGACTAGGAACATCTAAACCTAGTTACAAAAAGAATAGAACTTTGGGGATTGGCCTCATGGCCCATTATCCTCTCAAGGTGGAGTATGGAGGTTAAGCACACTTAGCTTGCCGAGAAGTTCTTCAAAGTCTTTTCGTCCCAACGCTTTTGTCATGATATTCGCCAATTGTGTTTTGGTAGAGACATGTTTTGTTGCAATCGTCCCACATAGAATCTCATCGCAAATGAAATGACAATCGTTATCGACGTGTTTGGTGCGAGCGTGATATATCGGGTTTGCTGCGAGGTTGATTGCTGAAAGACTATCTGAATGTTGTATGATCGGAGCAGAGCAGTTGATGTCGAGAGTTGGTAGGAGATTGTGAAGCCAAAGAATATCAATGACAGTGTCGGCCATGGCCCTATACTCGGCTTCCGCCGAGGAACGTAAACAACGTCATGTTTCTTTTTTTCCAAGAAAAAGGGGAACCTCTTAACTGAATGAACCAACCCGTAAGCGAACATCTTGTCAAAGGAAAAGCTTCCCAATCTGAATCACACTAGGTTGTAACAGTAAGAGGATTATTATTGTAGAAGTATACCTTGATCCAGACTATTTTTAAGATAGCGAACAACTCGAAGCGCTACTTTCCAGTGAGCTTGTTTTAGTGCACTCATAAACTATGAGAGAATTTGAATAACTAAAGAAAGTTCAGGTCTTGTTGTGTCGAGGTGAATGAGGTGGCAAACGAGTTTTCTATACCGTGTGGGTTCTGAGAGCACATCACTTTTTGTGAGAGCTATCTTATGATTCTGATCCAATGGGATAGTGACGGGTTTAACACCTAGAAGACCCATTTCAGATATTATGTAAAGTGTGTATTTTCTTTGACACAAGTACATCCCTTCAAAACTTCGAGCTACTTCGATGCCGAGGAAGAACCGCAAAAGTCCAAGGTTCTTCATGTGAAAACATGAGTTCAAGTAGTCTTTGAATCCGTTGATAACTATAAGTGAACTGCCAGTGATTATCAAGTCATCTACATAGACGAGAACTTGTAGATGAATTGTATCCTTCGTATATGTGAACAAAACTCGTTTTGTTCAAATTGTATGATGTTAAGGCGGAATTGAGCTTGGCATACCAACATCAAAGAGCATGCTTTAGTCTGTAAATTGACTTATGTATTCGTCACACTTTATTCTTGTCCTGAGTACGAAACCCCGGAGGAAGTTGCATGTATACATTCTCATTCAAATCACTCTGAAGGAAGATATCATGAACATTCATTAGATGCACTTCCCAATCACGAGCAATAGCGTTTTGAAGAAAAGCTCGAACTGAAACCATCTTCACCACTGGTGCAAAGGTTTCATCGAAATCATCACCCTCGGTTTGATTGTTGCCAAGAACAACAAGGCGAGATTTATGTCTCTCAAGAGAGTCATTAGAGTTGAACTTGAGACGAAAAACCAACTTACACCCGAGAGCTTTCTTACCCTTTGGTAAATCTTCAACAGTCCATGTACCACTATCTTCAAGGGCGACAATTTCACCTTTAACAGCATAATTCTAATTCTCGTCTTCAATTGCATCTTTGTAATGGATTGGTTCAACAACAACTGTGATTGCGTACAGGTATGTTTGATATGTTTTTGAGAACTAAGACGAGAAGACAAAGTTGTCAACTGGATACAAAGTTGCGGATCGATAGGGTTCATGTAAAAGAGTGGTAACGTAATCTGCAAGTTTCGTCGGTGAATTTCTTTTACAAAAACCGCGATCGAGTTTTGCAATCTTCGGCGTAGTTTTAGGCTGTGAATCAACCAAAATAGGAGAAGAGGAACTGGTAATAGACTGCGGAGACTCAGATTCTGATTCAGTTTTCGCACCAATAGTATCTTTTCATTGCGAGGGAGAAGCAGAATCGTCTAAGACTGATTGAGCTGGTGGATCTGCTTTTGGTGTGAGAGGAAGCTCAGGCAAAACAACAGATGAAAGTTGCTCTGTTTCGTCATGAATAGTACATGTAGGAATACTAATCTTTACAAATGCATCCTCAAGTTCATATGGAGCCGAAGATGATGAAGGGAGAGACGATGACAGCAATGGCGAGGAGCTTCGGCAAACAAAAATTCAGATTCTACAAATACTACGTCACGTTAAACAAAGATCTTTCAAGCATCAAGATTGTAAAACTTCCAACCTTTCTTACCGTATTGATAATCGAGGAAGATAGATGGATTGCTTCTACTTGTGAATTTTTCTCCATCATGCTTTTGATTATAGACGTAGCTAAGACAACCGAAGGAACGCAGATGATTCAATGGTGATCGTTGATTGTATAACACTTCAAAAGGAGATTTTCCTTTAAAATCGATGTTGGAGTCCTATTGATGAGATAGGTTGTTATCATAACACGATAGCTACAGAATTCAATGGGTAAGTTGGCTTGAAAACGTAATGCATGTGCGACATTAAGTATGTCTTTATGCTTACGGTCCACTTTATCATTTTGTTGTGGTGTTCCAACACAAAAAGTCTCATGAACTATGCCTTTCTCTTTGAAATAATCCGTTAAACAAATGAAATATAAGCTATTGTCACTTTTATTCCTCTTTACTTGCGTTTCGAATTGTCTTTTAACTAGAGACACAAATGTTTGTAGTTCAGTAGGAGAAAAATTATTAGATGTAAAAGATATATCCAAAGAGCTCTTGAGAAGTCATCGAGTATTGTTAAAAAATATCGAGATCCAAACATTGTCGAGGTTCGATACGGTCCTCATAAGTCGCAGTGAACTAACTCAAAAACCTTGCTTGTTTATTGTCACTCAAAGGAAATATATCTCTTGTTTGCTTAGCGCGGATAAAAACATCACATGCTTGAGAATCAAAAGCACTGCAATTACTACGAAATCAGAAAAATCCAACATTTTCATGGTCATGGATGAAGGATGGCCGAGATGACAATGCCATAAGTTACCAGAACAAGAGCTTTGTGCCACTGCCGCTACTTACACACCATAAAAAAATAAAGGCCATGTATCTATTCACCCGCTCTAATCAGCATTTGTGTGATGCGATCATGAACAACACAAATCTTGTTAGATATCTGGAAGATACAGCCTCTATTTGCAGTCAACTGAGATACTGAAATGAGATGACACTCATGTCCATTAACGAAAAACACATTCTATAACTAAAGAGAAGAACCCAATCTGACAATGCCTGGTTTAATTGATATTGTAAAGCTTCTATTCAAAAGTTTGATCATTACGGCAGCCATATCACGTGCACCCGTAAGAAAATATAAGCTACATGTCATGTGATTTGATGCATCATAATCAATTATACATGATTCAAGAAAGAACGTACCAATGAGATGATCATTTGTGATTGACTTTCGATCATCGAACATATTCACCAAAGTCTGCCATTGTTGATAAGTAAGTCCACTGTAGCGAGATCGATCTGCTGATGTGATATGTGAGGACTCAGAAACAGAGGTTGTCATCACTTGATTCATACGCGCAGGTTCAGGTTGTTTGTTGCGATTATGTGTCGTTGTTGGTCTAATATTTTTCTGACCAGATCGTGGTCTTGGTTTATTAGTGACATCTCCCCACCATGGCGGATAACCAATCTTCTTAAAGCAAATTTCAGCAAGATGGCTATTCTTGCCACGGAGAGTACACAACAGAGTAATTCCAGGAATCTCATATTGTGCATGTGAAACAACTTGAACAGCGAAGCTAACGCTATTATTTCTTTCCTCTTGAAGACGACTTAAGGCTTTATACTCCTCATCATGTGTAAGAACATTGTGGGCATCGTCTAGAGTCAGCAGCGACGTGCGTGAGAGTAAGTTAAAAATAACGGACCCATAGATTGTTTCATCTAATCCCATAAGGAATTGATGAAGTTTATCTTCTTCACGCTCTCGGATAATGTCTTAAAGATTTTTTCCCTTTTGATAATCACCAAGGCTTGTCCATAGCTTAGTAAGTCTGCCATAATAAGCATCTATACCAAAGCCTTGCTGTCTACAATTTGCTAGTTCTGCTTTGAGTCGTTGAATTCGCTATTCGTTCTTCATGGAGGATTGTTTCTGAATTTGATTCTATAAGCTAGATGCATCTTCACAGTGAGCAATAGATGAACTCAAGTTTTCATCGACTGTAAGTTTGATCCACGAGATTACTAGGGCGTTGTTGGCACACCAATCCTTGATATCTTGTGAATCCTCAGTCGGTTGTGGCATATTACCATCAACAAAGCCGAATTTATTTCTTGCTCTCAATGCCAAACGCAAGTTTACGGACCACTCATCGTAATATGGACTGCGGAGAAGAGGACGTGAGATGATTGTCCCTTGATTATCTCTGGCTGTGAGATCAGAAGGTTAGATGGTGCGTCTAGTTGTTTCAAGTTGTGTAACAATAGATGTATTTTTGCTTGCTGTGCTTTCGTCTCCCATCTTAAGAAGTTAAACTCGGCAGAGTGATCGAGTGAAGCAGAGGTCAAATAAAGGAGGAGAAGAAAGAGTTTGATTTGAATATTTTTAGAGTTTATGCGAAAAGATTAAGATCGTAGTCGTAACCTAGAATGAGATTGCGGCTCTGATACCATTTCAAGAAATTTATGCTTGTATATTTAGTTTCTTAGGTTATAAGATACATTGTTGCTCTACTTTTATAAGACTAGGAACATCTAAACCTAGTTACAAGAAGAATAGAATTTTGGTGATAGGCCTCGTGGCCCAATAAAGGTAGAGAAGAAAGAGCATCTGCAGAAAGAAAAGAAGGAGAAGCAAAGAAAAGAGGTTGAATTAGCAGCCCAACCTGGAAAAAGGGATAATGAGGAGAAGACAGGTGACAATGAAAAAGTTGAAGGAAACACACATGATTAAAGGGTACATGGAGTTTCAAAACACGATGAAAATTCCATCAAAACTACACATCACGATGAGATTGGTAATTACAACGACTTTCCTTCAAATGAGGTTAGTTTTCTTCTTTTAAACTTAAGTAGATTTGCACGCTTTCATCTGTGTATTTATTGTTTATTTTTCCTATTGATCAAGTTGTAGAGTAGCACCATGAAAGAAAAGCTCGTCATATCAGTCCTCAATATTCTGCCCCCTTTTGACTCTTTCTCATTCATGAGATCATGGATAAATATTAAATTTTCAGTTTGTTAGATTATTAAAAAAATATCTTTTACTAATTGATATCCATACATAGGCTATCTTGAACTCATTCACATGATTATGATACCTTCATCTTGATTTTCCCTTTGTTTTGCTTTACAATCAGAAGAGTTTATGTATACAAGCGGCAACTGAATTAGACTTTGATTTCAAGAGCCAGCAACGGAAGTTGAACCAACAAATATATTGGAAGACGCTAATCACACTAACCCAACAGACGAGGTTTGAAATTTATTTTCATTCATATGCTCTTTTCTTTCCAAAAGTGGAGGAAATTTTTGCATGGAAGTTAGATTATGATATAAGGTTGTCTACAATTCAGCATGTTGAGGAGACAAAGGAGGAATCTCTCTCATCTGAGCATTCCTTCACAAATGAGTCTCAAAATGGTGGTACTACCAAAAATGAGGGGGTAGACGAGGTGATGAAGGAGGTGGTAAATACGAGTGCAATCCTCTGAACTTCCACGATGAGAATAATTAGTCCTTTCGAAACTTGTCAATTGCTTTTTCAATAACTCTACATGTTTTGAGTTATATCTCAGAGTATAGAATTCCTGACTTTATCATAACGTGCATGTACTCTACATTTTGTGGATGGGAGAATATTGTATCTAATAAAAATGAAGTGTTGTCAAAGGAGGAGGTAGGACATCTTGTTGCCTCTCACTGGACAGGATAAAAATATGAAAAGCCAAACGATAGCCTCAAAGTTGATAATCAAGAAAACCAGGAGCACACGCCCATCACTCCACATGAAGTAGATGAAGATGATGGATTTGTATCAGACACTGACGAGGATACCGGTAACGATGGAAAATACAATGACCATATCCCGAAGATGATTCCTATGAAGAGGGGCATCACCACGATTCTAGGTCGTTCTACAAATCTGATGCAGATGATGATCTCGATTTTTCAGGTTTGCTCTACTACGGTCGATAATTGTATTATGAAAATATGCTTATTATCTATATTAGGTAGTATGACATGATTGAATTTTTTATGCACAAAGACAACCTCAAATCCTACTTGGTTGGAGAAGATACAAAAGATTGTCAAAAACATTTTACAAGTTGTGAATTCATTCCAAACTACCTAGTGGATAAGTCAGGTAAACTAACAATAGAGCGTTTCCATTAACACTAAAAGAAAGACTCATATTGCTTCAGGTAATTATCAGTTGTGGTGTGGTATATGCAGAGGCTGATCAGGTACGCAAGAAGTACAATGAATCGAGCTCAAAATTGAACAAAATACAGTCAAGGATAACGAGCTTAGAAAAGAAGCTAAAACAAGACTTTGGTCTGTATGATAAGACACCCTAAGCCTTTATATATGTTTGTCTTTCTTTAGTGTAATCCTCAATATGTTTGTATTACAGGATCAGAGAAAGAGCTCTATTCATTTCGCGGTTGTTCTTTTGAGAACAAACAGGGCAAGTAAGGAAAATCGTAGCAATTCATAGTACTCTTTCTTTCTTTACTAACATTATCAGGGATTACAATTACGTTTGTTTATCTTATGCAGTCTTACCTTAATAATGTGTAGGTATACTTACAAAGTCTGCGCATATAAAGAAGCAACACAAGAGAAGGACTACTCGAACACTCAGTTAGGGTAAGTATTGGGTCACTATATCTTTTATGCACATAATGTTCTATTTCATAAAACATAATATTAAAGTTAACATAATTAGGAATTGGTTGGAAGTTGATGATCATATATCTCACATTTGTAAACATCTTATCTCTGTGTTGGTATTTATCATTTTACACTGTCTTGCTTCGAATAATGTGATTTGCTAGGGAATGAGAAAACTTTGAGAACTCGTACCAATTCATGACATGCACAAACGAAGATAAGTACTGGAATGGTGTCGATAGAAGTCTAAAGGTAAATGCTCAGATATAACTGCATTGAAAATTTTGTTTAAACATAATTAGCTCCATAAGACCATTGTCTGAGAGTTGGGCTTGGGAAGATCACAGAGACATGAAATATGAAAAGCTTGACTAATTGTGACATGCAGATAAGCTAAGATGTGGGTTGAAAAATTAGCTTATGGATGTTGATGAACCAACTCGTTGCGAGTATGTTCTTGCATTGGTCTTTGCCTATCATGGGGTGATCGCCTTCTTATCTCCGATTGTTTTTCTTTTCTAGTTTTTTCCTTATTTCTTATTATCTTGTTACAGATATGCAATAACTTTATCTACTTCAGCTCGATGTTCGGAAGACAAACTTAAAGTAAGTTTCTGACTTTCTGTGTTCATCTCAAATCTCAAAGCATACATCCATTCTCTGTCAACACTTACCTAAACCTCGGTTGTTTCGTCTTTTGATAGGAAATATAAAAAAAACTCGAGAAGATGATGAACTAAGACCAACCGACGAACTCTGATCACGTTAAACTGAAATAAATCTTAATAGATGCAAGCCACATTGATTTAAGTTAGTTAGACTATTAATCTTTGCTCAATCTCGAACGAGTAGAGGATGAAAGAAAATTATGAAAGAAAAAGAATTTCTTTTTTTCGAAAAAGAGAATGATAAGGGACAAGTTTGACTCTTTTGGTTCAATGGAGGTTTTATTTACCAACATTATCTACATGATCTTCAACTTTTGGGTTTAGCGCAACGAATAATTATTATTATTATGAAGAATGGCAAAATCTATATAGCTTTTTGGGGTCCTAAATTTATTCGTGATAAATATGGAGTTCATTTAATAACTGAGACAATATCTTATCAGGTCAGCGATATATAACTAAGATAATATCTAACTGAGACAAGCATTGCAATCTTCAATTGAAAGATCAGAAAGTAAGTGGTATGTTTGGTTTGATCGTATTTCCGGAATCGTATTTTGGGAGTCAATATGGAAAACGAAGATACTACTATTTTATTTTTTTTAAAAATTACAATCATTTTTCTCATTTTAATCATAAGATTCTAATAAAAGTTAAAAACATATTAACTCAAAGTAATTCGTGTAAATTAAGCAAAATTCTGGCTGAAAAATCAATTTAGGATATTTCGGCAAAAAAAATCAGTTTAGGATATTTATTTTGAGAACGAAAAAAACAGTGGCACGATAAACCTATGTTGCATGGAACTGGAATAGTGTAAAATCTGAAAGCGCAGAAGTGAATTTTGTTCAAAAAAACTAGGAAACGGTACGTGTTGGAATCGTGTATATATATATATATATTTCAATATTTGATTTGTATTATTTAAAAATCAACCTTAAAATTCTAAGGCTAATATAAGTTAATTATCATTTTTAATCTTGCATGTGATTTGTATCATCTTTTTTAATCTTTGTAAGCAATAATACTATAGATAATAAGTATATCATATAGTTTTTGTAAATAAAACATATAACTTTAAGTTACTAAATTAGTTTTTGGATATATTTAAAAATTAAATTTTTAGAAAATATATATTTATAACTTATAATACTAAGGTTTTAAAACGGAATTGCAAGCTTCCAAAATAGAACCGCAAGATTCCGACGAACTTTCAAAACAATTTTTTTGAAAACGTTATAGAATCGAGCTCTCTAAAGCTTTCGAGAGCTTCTGATTCCGAAGCGAGAAACACACATCCGACGAAGATTCTGTGCTACTTAGCAACAAACATATCGAGAACGTAGAAAAGGTAAACCATACGAATAATATTAATCAATATGGGTCACTCCTTTATGAAAAATGTGGTCAGCAACCTGTAAGAAATGGTAGAACCTTTCTTTTTTGTGATAAAACATGTAAAAATTTGTTGTATGGTTTTCGTTTTCAACAAAAGTTATAAGACATTATTAATAACAGGAAAAAATGTAAACAAAAAATAAATACAAAAAAAGAATGTCACGCATTAAAACCATAAAATTTAAACAACTGGATAGCAGACATAAGAAAACAAAACAATGGCATAACACATCCAGCCTAAGTGCTTTGAGTATAGAAACATCGACTGTTAGTTGCTGCAAGCTACCGATGTTCGGGCGATACCCAAACCTTATTTTCCCAAATCTTAGAGATTCCTCCATATTGGTTCCATAATAATTAGTGAAACCTTACCTTGAAGTTTCAAATTATTCCATAATGAACTCCGCTTACGGTATAGAAAAAACAGCAGACGACGATATCGTCGTTCGAAAATTGAAATAAGAGTTGACGCCTCTCGAACACTTATCCAGGATCATTACACCCATTTAATTGAAATCCCAAGATGGGAAGTTAGACCAAGCTGAGCATAATCCCTTGAAAAAATCATATCAAGATCCAAATCAAGACAACTGTTCTACTCGCTTCCTGCTAACCACAACTACTATCTATAAGCAGGCTTGGCTGTCACAATCACTAGAACTACAAAAAGAAGAGGAGCTTCCAGTCAAGGACACCAACTTTGAGGAGCCCCATGCCTTGGAAATTTCGTGCATTGCCATCAAACTTATGGAACATGGTTGAAAAATCCACGATCCAAAAATGCTTCCACACACTTCAGCCTCCGAGAACCGGAGGTTGCTAAACAAACCACATAGAAGCAACGACCTTATGCCTCCTCTAACGTATCACTGGTAGAGAAGCAGAAGATCAAAACTCGAACCTTTCAAGATTGATAGTTGCAAAAGACACAACACTGCATAAATCATAAAAGGGAACGTTGTTGACACCACCTCCACCACACTAAAAATTTAAAATATTTGTTTGTAATTGATTTTCAACCAAATTCTAGAAGGAGCAAAATGTAGAAAAGAAATTTGATTTGTTCTTCATAAGGTAAAATCAACAAAGGCTAAACCAATTATTAAGACAAATTACATAGTTTCTGAACTCTTGAAATGAAAATATAGGAGCTAGTCTCCATAAATCACAATGGATTCTTTCTAATGGTCTACGTGAATGAAAAATGAATTCATAGAATGGTTATCTTGTGCTCTTTTCCAATTTGCATGCTTCAAAAAATTTATTGACTTCCTTTGTTCACATAAATAAGCTTTGAAGATAAAAGATGCTGCAAAATTTTATTGTTGGTGTGACCAAGTAGCCTATGTCAAACACCACCAGAGGCTGATTGTTGTTTATAGAAGAACATGGCTTGAGTAGATGAATTTTCTAGAACATCGAGCCTATTAACATTTTGACCTAAGGTTAAAAACTTCTTTCTTGCCTTGCCTTAGAAAGGACACCATCACAATCACAATCAAATTCAAAAGAACATGGGTAATCTTTTGTGATTTCTGAAAACAGATAATAGAGACTTAACAATATCTAGAAATATAAAATATCTTTAAGAGGAAGTGTGCCTGAAGTAGATGGTATGGAAGTTGAACGTGTGTGAGTGATGGGTAAGAACTCTCCCCCCCTCCCTCCCCCCCTCCATTGTCTACCATAACTAAATATATTCTTATGTATGGTTCTGAATGCTGCAGGTGGTGAGGTGAGCTTATAATGTGAGAGATGGCTCATTTATCAGGAAACCCTTCCTAGTAGAGTGATTTAAGACATCACTTGACCTTTATGTAGTTAAAGGAGCAAGCATCTCCTCGTATTGATATGCTTTGTTAAAAATGTGCCAGCATTTCTGTAACACCCGTCTCCCAGAGAACCGGGGTTAACCAACTGATAACGCCAAATTCTTTCGAAATTCACCAACTTGACCGTTAACCGTCGCTTTTAACCCACTAACATGCACCAAACAACAATAGGAATAATAGGAAAGAGACGAATGAGTCAATTTTCAAACAACCACTTAGTGAGGACGAACCAGACTCCACCTTACTCGATACCCCCTTAATCGCGAAAGTCTAGACCTAAACCCAAACCTAAAAAAAGCACCTACCATGCTAGAAAAACAAACTACCACATTGAAAACCTTTTTGAAACCTTTCGTAACCTTCTAAGACTCTGTTTCCACAAACCAATTTCCAAACTATTTCCAAAAAACACACACCTATAGTCTTATGCGTCCTAGCACTCTAGTGGTATTCACACCAACTCTACTCATCTTTGCACCGTCACAACGTGAAAATACACTTGCACAACTCCCACGCTAGCGCGCTCACTGCTATTCCACCTCCCAAGGCTCAATAGTCCATCCCGGATTGGAGTCACGGTATGACTCGCCAACCGCTCGTCTATCACGATTTAGGGCTACAGTGCACCAGGTATCCAATGATCCCTTTTGCCCCTCTGTCCTGACATCTTGGACGAAGTGCTCAACCATCTCGATATCTTCCTCTCTGGCTCTCCCCCACCTGGGGAAAGCCTCACCTCACTTACTCTTTCGCATGTGGGATCCTCAACCCCGAGACAGGGTGCATCACACCCCTAAACTAGATGGGTGACCATCCAATAGAGAACCATATCACAAAATTAACCTACCACTAAGACTCTCTTGCGTAATTCTCAAGCAATGCCAGTTTAATCTAGTCTTTTTAATAAATAACCAATGTTCTCACATTTCAGATTCTAACCTAGGCTCGACTTAGCGACCCAACAAGCAATCGCACTTAGGCTATAAGACCTTATGTCATAACGATACATATTACATAGTTTTTAGGCGCCAAGGATTATAGTTTGACACTAGATTTAAGTTTAACCCTAGTCAAACGAATACCAAGATTAGTAGAGATTGAGAACTTCCTAACCTTGGCCACATGTCTAAACTCTTGACTTTCCCAGTTGACAACCACATCCAAAAAGAAGAACATGGACTAGAAAACCCAAGTTAGGCATTAAACGGGAACCTGCCAAAATGAAAACCTTCTATTTATGGAAACTTGCCATAGATGAAAAATTTCCCGAAATGGAAACTACCAAAAAGGGAACCCTTGCCAAAAATGGAAACTTTCCAGAAATGGGAAGTTCCAAAAAAGGAAACTCGCTGAAAAGAAACTATGCTAAAAGGGAATCTGCCAAACATTGAAACATGCCATATCTTGAAACTGCCCAAAAAGCAAAGGTTGGCTAGGGGAAAAATGGTAATTTCACTTACCGGATGAAACGACTCTCTCGGGAACATCACGGGAATCCCCTACTCCTGAGTGGTTGGATTGTTCTTCAATTCCTGAGACTCTTCCTGCAGTTTCTTCTCTTGGAACTCTCTGGCTTCCACCAGTTCTCCAGCTTGCACCACCTCCACTAGTGTCTTGCTTTTTCCAGCTTGAACTCTCTCCTCCGGAGATCCTTCTTCCTCCAAGGAATCTTTACCACCGGGATACATAGGTTATTTGTCCCGAGAACGACCCATATCCTTCTCCAAGTCCAGCTCTTGACTCAACTTCTCTCCCGCCCATGACGAGAATAGGCCCACTAGCCAATCTCTCTTTACTTTGTCTTAAGCCAGCTCCATTCCAAGGTTCATGACAACTTCTCGGACTACCAGCCCATTAAGGGCCCATGGAATCTCAACCCCAACCTCGAGGGTTTCTTCCGCGCCAAGGAATTTCCACTTCACTTCCTCCTCCTTCCTGTCACCGCCTCCATCCCTCTCTCTTTCCTCCTCCGCAATAAGTCTCCCTGGATCTACCACTGTTCTCTCCTCTTCCTCCCCTGCCGCACCGCCATTGCTCTCTTCTCTCTCCTCCTCCACCACGATATTGCTCCTCTCTCTTTCTCCTCCATCGTGATCTCCCTCCTCCTTCTTTCCTCCGCGCTGCCCTTCTCCTCCTTTGATCCTCATTCCCTCCACCATGGCTGATCCACCTCTTTCCTCCTCTTCACCGCACCTCCTTCTTCCTCCTCCTCCTCCTCATTGGTTCTTCCTCGCTTCTCTGCGCGAACTCCTCTCTCTTTCTCCACCATCGCAGCTCCTCATTCCCCTTCTCCCTTCGTCGTCGTCGTCGTCATCGTCGTCGTCATCTCTCTCTCTCTCTTTCTCTCTCTCCTAATCATCACCGTCGACATCTTTCTCTTCCTCGGTTTTCTCTGCTTCTTTCTTTCTCCCTTTCTTTTCTCTAATCACTTATATAGGATAAGGATTAGATTAAGCTTATGATTAATTAGGTTTTAGGGATTTTTAAATGGACTTCAGGATTAAAGCAAAGTTAACGGCCTTGGGAAAACGTGATATTAAAATTTCAAAGCAGGATGTCCCATTCTTCCAAAAATCTGACACACAATATCATTGTTTTCATTGTAGGCACTTGAAGAGCTGAATGAGATGTTTTAGTGCTGCAAAGATCTTCATGTTTTCATTTATTGGGCTTCCAATCGAGGTAAATTGATCACACATATGTTTTACGGTTTTTTTAGGCAATCAACCATGATTTTCTAACATTTGAAAATATTTTCCAACTTTCTTTGCAACTCAAAAAGTCTGGAGGATGAAAATTGATTGAAATGCTTTGCCAAAGCCACCACACATCTTGTGCTATGTTGCAACCCACTAAAACATTCAGAACGTCTTATGAGAAAGAATCTAGAAACCAAGCCTTGACAACATGGTCTTTTTGTAAACACATTTGGTAGTCTAGATTCAACATTGGTGTTGTTGTTCATGTGATGTTGGAGATTAAGATGGTTGGTGTAGATTGAGGAGACCCTCCATTGATATAGACAAGAAAATACTAGTAGATAAAAAGACTCAAATTGCAACTTCCAAAGTAAGTAATTTCTCTATGTGATCGTAATAATGATATTAAAAACTGATCATAATACAGTAGTGTTGATATCATGTAAGAAATGATAGAACATTATAAGGAAAAAGAGAAAGATTGTATTTTATTGATTCATTTGGTTTTCTTATTACTCTTTACTCATATACTTTGTCGTATGTTTCCGATTTGTGATGAGCGTTATATTTTGTTGGCCCGTCCCTTTGGTTTCTCTTTGTCTAAACACTGAGACTGTGTCGTTCTTGTTTCATGGCTCTAATACAACTAAGCAATCAATAAATTTATCGGTCTTTTGTTTTGACACAGTCCTAAACTGGTGGGCATCGGTCAAGTGTTGACTGATAGCTCAGGTTTTCGCCCGAAAAACACTGCAAGCGCAAAGAAAGTATGTTGTAGTGGTTCAGGATCGAATCCACAGAGATCAAATGATGCAACCCAAGATCTTCTGAACAAGAAAACAGTCTTTTCAAATCTGAATTTCTGTTAGAGTTTGCAAATTTTAGATGGGATTTTCGATGCGAGAAGAACAGAAAAAGGATAGAAGTATTCCAGATCTAGAGAATTAACTCTTTGTTTGATCAGGAACAGAAGGGTTCAACTCTTTAGCAATAGGGTTTTGTTCAAGATGAACAATAGACTCACTTTCTTAGAAAGAAGAAAGAAAACTTAAAACTTTTTATTTGCTTAAAATTCTGGATACCCTACAAAAGTCTGCAGAACAAAGTATAAATAGCCTAAAAAACCTAGGGTTTTCGAAAATCCTTCTTCCAAAAGGAATAAGAAATTCGACACCTCCTTAATAATTGGGCTTTTAAAATCAGGCTTACACTAAGAAAATAAACTAAGTCTAAAAACTCATTAAAACTCAAAACCTAAGAAATAACGTCAAAGAAATACTAATATAAATCTAACAATTCCATATCTCGGTGGGCCACTTCGCGTGGTTGTAGAATTTTGAATTGCCGTCAGATTGATATATTATTCGACCATATTAGGGTTTCGCTTGATGGACCTTTCTTCGAGTGGACCAAAACTTGTCCAAAGACATCATCTTCATGGATATTAAAGTCCAACATGNCTTCTCTCGGTCCAATACCTCATGGATTATGCCAATTAGCTCAACTTCAGCTCCATGTTCAGCCCATATTGCATCATTCCCTCCTCCTTTAAAAGGATTTGCCCTCAAATCCTCGTCATTCGGTTCTGGCTTGAGGTTTGAACTAGATGGTGCTTCTTTGATTC
This sequence comes from Anastatica hierochuntica, assembly GCA_900406275.1. Classification (NCBI taxonomy): domain Eukaryota; kingdom Viridiplantae; phylum Streptophyta; class Magnoliopsida; order Brassicales; family Brassicaceae; genus Anastatica; species Anastatica hierochuntica. The sequence continues at coordinate 26,372 of OVAN01003738.1, forward strand.
GCATGAAGTAGATGACGTCTTGATGCTTGTCCTGGTCCAAATCAGGTGGTTTAAACCGCTCATCCTCCTCTCGCTTATAGAGCCTTCTTGTGCGTTTCACGTCTTTATTAACACATGCATTCGACTCTTTTGACAAAGACATGAGACTCATATCTGTGTATTCAATGATAATTTTTAAATACATAAACAAAAGTCTGAGAGAACTCACCTGGTCGCCATACATGGGATTGAAGTGTTTCAAACTTGGAAGTCTGAAAACCAGGCAAGCGCAGAATGACCTGTTTTGTATGATCCATATCTTTCAGCTCGGAATTCCTTTTTCTCCCAAACTTGTTTGACGTTGATCCTTGATGAATTAAGAATCTATAACAAGTCGATTCACCCTTGTAATCCCTCTGGTTCGAACGGTGTGCTCCTTGGAGCATGCATACGTCCAGATCACGAACAAACAGACGCGACCAGTTTGTAAAATTCATAACTTTCTGGTCTGAGCTGTCGTNATGATGAATCCACTTGGTAAAGTTGCTCTGATGAGTAAGCTTTCTAGAACAATCGGCCTTGTTGCCTAATTCCCTTTGGCTGGAGAGATATGCTCCTCGGAGTGCTCCTAAGTCAAATCTGTTTTCTGGACAGCTTACAACTTCAGAATGATTCCATGTTGGCTCATTGCAATCCAACTCTTTGCATAGTGTAGACCTCAAAACATTGTGTTATGTACCCAAAGATAGCAGATTAGGCTTCATTCGTTTCTTGGAGTCTAGGTATTTACCTCGAGTTTGTTGCTTTGGAGTTTGTTGGAAATAGATTTCAGATTCTTGCAGATTGGGAATCGAAGTCTTAGAACTTGTGCTCGAATCCAAGCTGCTTAGCTGCTCCATCACGTCACCTTCTGTTGTTGAACTCATCTTTTCTTCTTCTGCTGCGTTTTCTTCTACAACCTGAAGCACTAAAACAAGACTACTCGGTTTCACCGGTTCAAAACAGGTTAGTTTATCACAAGCACTACTAATAATAAATGCAGACTGAAGAGAAACATTAGAAAATTCGTGTTCTGTCTCAGATTCTTTCATTACCTTAGCTGACTTTGTTTTTACCCTCTGAACAACCCGTTCTTGCCTGTTACAACTCCTTGGACCATCTACTTCTGAGGAATAACACGCAGATGGCCTTCTTTGCTGATGGGACTGCGGTATTCTTGGATGTTCATGGTCACGGCAATATCTAGTTTCTACTTTGGCCTGCCTTAATGGTTTTCTGCTGTAGTTTTCAGAAACGAAGTGTTTCTTCATGAAGTGTTTCAGCTCAAACCAGGATGCAACTTGTGCTTCTCTTGTTCTTCTTCTGGTATTAACAAGCTGATTCCACCATTGAAGGGCATCGTCATAGAACTCTGTTGTAGCCAATCTGACCTTCTTACTCTCTAATAATTTCGATCATTAAAGACAAATTCCATTCGCTGTTCCCACTCCAAGTATCCATCATGGTCGTTTATCCCATAGAAAGGTGGTATGTTACTCCTTCTTTGAACCTGCGAAGTCTGAAAATAATGATCAAAATTAGAAGAATTTATTAGATCACTATATTTCAGTCTTTTAACAACTTCAGCAACTATGGCCTTGA
>OVAN01003739.1:0-27984 GCA_900406275.1 Anastatica hierochuntica
TCCGAAAGGTTCTGTTTTCTAGTTTCAGAGATCCAGGGTTGCATCACCTGGTCTGATACGTGGCAGGTATCTGATACGATACCTTACTAGATTCTGGTACGATACCTGACAGGTATCTGACACGATACCTGACCAGAACTTGGTCCGATACCTATTACGTATCTGATACGATACCTAACGGGTACCTGGTCCGATACCTGATAGGTATCTGATACGATACCTAACATGTACCTGGTATAATATCGGACAGGTACCTGGTGCGATACCAGTCAGGTATCAGGTACAAAACCTGACCAGAACTTGGTCCGATACCTAATAGGTATCTGATACGATACCTAAGAGGTTCCTCGTCCAATACCTGATAGGTATCTGATACGATACCCAACAGGTACCTAGTACGATATATCCAACAGGTACCAGGTATGATACCTGACCAGATTCTGGTACGACACCTGACAGGTATCTGACACGATACGTGAGCAGAATTTGGTCCGATACCTGATAGGTATCTGATATGATACCTAACATGTACCTAGTATGATACCTGATAGGTATCTGATACGATACCTAATCGGTACCTTATACGATACCTAACAGGTACCAGGTATGATACCTGACCAGATTTTGGTACGATACTTAACCGGTATCTGACTGGATACCTGATAGGTATCTTATACAATACCTTACCAGATTCTGGTATGATACTTGACCGGTATCTGACACGATACCTGACCAGAACCTGGTTCGATACATGGCAGGTATCTGATACGATACCTAACCAGATTCTGGTACGATATCTGACAGATACCTAATATGATACCTGATCAGAACTTTGGTACGATACCTGGTAGCTACCTAATACTCCCTCCTCCACCTGTTTCAAGACCTAGTGAGGGAGCCTCGATTTCTATCAATGGAGGACATTAGTCTCCATCCCCACGATTCTAATACCGCTTGTCAATCTCACGATATTGACTTGGCCTATGCAAGACTCAGGATACCTGAATGGGCTCTCTTTCACCCGTCAGGTATCTAGCGCAATGGCTCCAGTTATCGAAAGGACCATGTCTCCTACCTCAAGGAATGGTTCGATATCTTAAACAAGTATGATATGAAGCTAAACCCCGCGAAGTGTACCTTCGGGGTATTGTCAGGTGAATTCCTCGGATACCTGGTAACCGAATGAGGTATCGAGGTTAACCCGAAACAGATAGCTACCTTTCTCGAGATGTCATCACCTAGAACTACTCGAGAGGGAGAAAGATTGACCAGACGAATCGCCGTCTTAAATCGATTCATATCTAGATCCACCGATAAGTGCCGCCCATTTTATAAACTTCTGAAAAATAATAAGAAGTTCTTATGGGATGATAAGTGTGAAGAAGCCTTCAAGCAACTGAAGGCATACCTCTCTTAACCCCCGATATTGTCCAAATCAGTAGTGGGGGAACCACTATACTTATATGTCGCCGTATCTTCAGCCGCAGTCAGCGGCGTGTCGGTACGAGAAGAGCAAAACGAGCAGAGACCTGTCTATTACACTAGCAAAAGTCTAATAGATGCAAAAACTAGGTACCCTGCTATGGAAAAATTAGCCTTAGCAGTTGTAACAGCTGCCAGAAAACTGCAACCCTATTTCCAATCGCAATCAATCATCGTAATGACTTCATAGCCGTTGCGTACGATTCTACATAGTCCTAGCAAACCTGGACGATTACCTAAATAGGCCATAGAGCTCAGCGAATACGATATAGAGTATAGACCTCAAACAACAGCAAAAGCTCTAGTCCTAGCAGACTTTGTTATTGAGCTAGCATCCGAGCATTTAGACGCAGACTCGGTAGCTCCTAAATGGAGCCTTCACGTCGACGGAGTGTCATCAAGGCAAGGCTCAGGGATCAGTCTAAGGCTGACTTCCTCAGCTGGCGAGACCATCAAGCAATCTTATAGGCTCGACTTCAATGCTTCGAACAATGAAGCCGAATATGAAGCACTCATCGCGGGATTGAAACTAGCACTAAGCTTTGGGATCTGAGAGCTGAATGCTTACTGTGTTTCACAGCTAGTAGCTAGCCAGTTCCACGGGGATTATGAAACGAGGGACGAAAGAATGGGGCATACCTTGAGGTCATCCTAAACCTCACTAAGTATTTTAGTAAATTTGAACTAACAAGGATTCCACGAGAAGAAAATTCCTCAGCAGACGCCTTCGCAGCCTTAGCCTCAACCTCTAATCCCCTCGTCAAACGAATCATACCAGTTGAAGGTATCGAAAAACCCAATATCGATATAGCCACTAAAGCTAAAATCGATAGTGAACCGAAAGAGCAGCAGGAAGGTAGCTGTCCTGAGATGGTAGCAATCGCAGCCATCCCGGATAACCAACCAACCTAAGTTCTTACAACTTTTTGGTTCCCAAAGACCAAAATTCGTAATTTTAAAAAGCATATCTCCAGAGGCACGATCCAGACTCCGGACTCAACCTTGTATGCAGCAGATACTTCCAAGACCAGAGGCTCCTCTACTCTTTGAAGTACCTCCGGGGGCACGATCTAGACTCCGGAATCTGATACCAACACTAAAGGTATTCCTCAGGATATAGACTCCCAGGAGCCTACTCTTAGAAATACCTCGGGGGGCACGATCCAGACTCCTAAAACTCATTTAAACCTGGAAGGTATTCTCGGCAATGTAGGTCCCTCCGAACCACATTCCCGATATACCTCCGGGGGCACGACCACTCATCATGAGAACGTTCAGGAATCTGTACACGAGTAGTAACCACCGCTGTCTCTCCATGATAAAATCATAGGAAGACATGATTGGAGAATTCTAATTATGCAATACATTTCGGAGAGTGTAGCCCCCCCCCCCACAAGTGGAAGGCTCGAAAACTTAAAGCATTAAGTGCAAGATATTGCATAATCGACTCCAACCTCTATAAATGAAGTGTGTCTGGACCTTACCTAAAGTGCGTTCATGGCCTCGATGCCATTAGGCTCATGAAAGAAGTGCACGAAGGTTCTTGTGGGAACCACGCTGGTGGCCGAGCCTTGGCCATCCGAATTAAAAGGCAAGACTACTTTTGGCCCACTATAATCGCCGATTGCGAGGTTTATTCTTCCCAATGCGATAAGTGCCAAAGACATGTCCCGATTATCCATCAGCCGACGGAAAATCTATCTTCGATATCTGCACCATACCCATTTATGAGATGGTCTATGGATATCGTAGGACCGCTAGTAGCTTCAGGAAAAGGGCAACAGAAGCTACGCTTCCTGTTAGTCTTAACGGATTATTTCACTAAGTGGATAGAAGCTGAGGCTCTCCGGCAGGTAACTAAATTCGAGGTTGAACAATTCGTATGGAGAGACATCATATGTCGCCATGGTGTCCCTTATGAGATCGTAACTGATAACATATCGCAATTTAAATCCGACGATTTCACAGCTTTCTGCGAAAAATAGAACATACGCCTCACTACGTCCACATCTCGATATCCTTAAGGAAACGGATAGTCGGAGGCTGCTAATAAATCAATATTAGCAAACCTCAAAAGAGGTTGAGGTACCAACAAGAATTCTTAGTTGGATATGCTACCCAAGGCCCTATGGGCATGACTTGTTACCCTAAGAAGAGCTACCGAGGAAACCCCTTTCTCTCTAGCTTATGGGAAGGAGGTTGTAGTCCCAGCCGAAACCTCAGTCGGAAGCCTCCGACTAAGCCTTTATACCTCGAACCCTGAAATCAAAAACCAGCTGTTGCTTGATAACCTGGACCTCATTGAGGAACGCTGAAATCAGGCAACGATTCGCATACAAAACTACCAACGGGCAATGGCTCGACACTACAACTCCAAGATGAAACCTCATAGACTCGTAGTAGAAGACCTTGTCCTGCGAAAATTTTTTGATAACACCAAAGAGGGAGGCACCATAGAATTAGGTACCAAATGGGAGGGTCCTTATCGGATCATCCATGTGGTACGACCCGGAGTCTTTAAGGTCGTAAAGGTACGAACCAATGTACCAGAAATACGATCGTGGAATGTCATGAACCTCAAGAAGTATTATCATTAGGTACTTGCCACAACAATCTAACTACGTTAGGCTTGATCCCTTGACAGGGTACGTAGGCAGCTCTACATAATGAGTTCAACCCCCATCTTATAAATCACTTCGTTTGTCATTCAAGAGATGCACAAGTCTGAATAAACAATTTAAGGTCAAGGACCTTCGCCACCTGGAAATCAGAAACCAAGAAGTATCACTTGCTTAGAAGATTTCATGATGTTAAAACATCAATCTCAGGTTCCCAGAGACCTGACACTTAATTACAAGTCCCCAGTGACTTGACGCTTTTTATCATAGGTTTTGAAATCCTATCACCTATTCCGGGTTCCCAGAAACCTGGCGCTTAGTTAAAGGTTTGTATAAACCTAACGTCTAATTCAGGTTCCCAGAAACCTTAAATTTAAAGGTCTGAGGAGACCTAACGTCTAATTCAGGTTCCCAGAAACCTGAAATTTAAAGGTCCGAGTAGACCTAACTTTTAATCCAGGTTCCCAGAAATCTGACATTTAAAGGTCCGAGGAGACCTAACTTCTAATCCAGGTTCCCAGCAACCTGAAATTTAAAGGTCCAGAGAGACCTAACATCTAAGCCAGGTTCCTAAAAATCTAACGTTTAAAGGTTTAGAGAGACCTAACGTTTAATCCAGGTTCCCAGAAACTTGTCATTAAAAGGTTCAGAGAGACCTAATACCTAATTTGGGTTCCTAGAAATCTGGCGCTTAAGGTCTTAAAATCCTTACAACTGATTTAGGTTCCTAGAAACCTAGCGCCTAAGGTTTTAAAATCCTTACAACTAATTCAGGTTCCTAGAAACCTGGCGCCTAAGGTCTTAAAATCATTACAACTGATTCAAGTTCGTAGAAACCTGGCGCTTAAGGTCTTAAAATCCTATCACTCAAGTACAGGTTCCTAGAAACCTGATACTTCAAAAGTCTTAAAATCCTATCATTTATTCCACGTTCTCAGAAACCTGACATATCTTATAGGTCTTAAAATCCTATTATCAAGTACAGGTTCCTAGAAACCTGATACTTCAAAGGTCTTAAAATCCTATCATTTATTATAGGTTCTCAGAAACCTGACATATCTTATAGGTCTTAAAATCCTATCATCAAGTACAGGTTCCCAGAAGCCTGATACTTCAAAGGTCTTAAAATCCTATCATTCAAATTCAGGTTCCCAAAAACCTGAATAATCAAAGGTCTTAAAATCATTTACGTCAATTTCAGATTCCCAAAAACCTGACTCTCAAAGGTCTTAAAATCCTACTATCAATTTCAGGTTCCCAGAAACCAGAACCGCAAAGGTCTTAAAATCCTTTACCTCAATTTCAGGTTCCCAGAAACCTGAACTTCAAAGGTATTAAAATCCTTTACCTCAATTTCAGGTTCTCAGAAACCTGACTCTTAAAGGTCTTAAAATCCTACTATCAATTTCAGGTTCCCAGAAACCTGAACCTCAAAGGTCTTAATAAAAACCTTTACCTCAATTTTCGGGTTCACAGGAACCTGAACCTTAACCTCAAAGGTCTTAAAATCCTTTACCTCTAATTTTCAGGTTCATAGAAACCTGAACCTCGAAGGTCTTAAAACCCTTTACATTAAATTTTCAGGTTCACAGGAACCTGAACCTCAAATGTCTTAAAATCCTTTACCTCAATTTTCAGGTTCCCATGAACTTAATCCTCCAAAGGTCTTAAAATCCTCCACTTCAATTTTCAGATCCCCGAGACCTGTTATCTGAAGTTCCCCGAGACCTGTTGTTAAAAGATCCCCGAGACCTGTTATCTAAAGGTCCTAGAGACCTGTTATCCGTAGGCTCCCGAAGCCTGATATTCGAAGGTTCCCGAGACCTAACTCTTGCAGGTTTCCGAAACCTGTTACTTAATGGTTTCCGAAACCTGTTACTCAATGGTTTCCCAAACCTGACATTCGTAAGCTCCCGAAACCTGATACTCGAAGGTTCCTCAAAACCTGATAATCTCAGGTTCAAAGAAACCTGATTTCTCAAAGATCTTAAAATCCTGACATCAATTTCAGGTTCCAAGAAACCTGATTTCCCAGGGGTCCTAAAATCCTGACATCAGTTTCAGGTTCTCAGAAACTTGATTTCTCGAAGGTTCCCGAAACCTAATATTTGAGGGTCCCTAAAAGCCTGATTGCTAAAGGTTTCCAGAAACCTAGTCATAAGGTCACCCCGAAAATTCATGTATGAGGTCTAGGTTCCTAAGGACCAAACCTCTGAATATCTTGTGTCAACTAACACTATTTTTCGGGTAAGCCGAAACCTGAAACACAGAAGGCTCTGGAAAAATTCAGACCAAAACGAAACCTAAAGCTAACCAGGCCATCAGGTTTAGGTTTAGCAGTCAAGCAAAAGGTTTAAAAGCCTCCACATGCCATAAATCCAAATGAAATCAAAGATAAAGCCTTAATGGGCAAATGTCTTAAACGAAACTTGAACAAAAGGAAAAGAGAGCTAAGCTCTCAGCCATCCTTCCCATCATCTCAACCGTTCGATCAAGCAAGATGTAATCATAACTAGATTGATGGTATCTCCAAAAAGATATGGAGTTACCACCTGCAGATGGAGTCAATCTTCAGCGATTAGGTTTAGCACTCAGAATCTCGAAGCCTCGTTTCGAGTGCTGGAGGCAACTGTTGGGCCCGAGATTGACCCATTTTCGAAAATCCATTTGCATCGAAACCCGATTAAAAAGGTAAAGGGCCGAGACAAAACAAAGGATTTTGTTTAGTTAAGAGAGGGACCATGTCTAGGTTTCTCCCGAAAGCCGAAGGCTGAAGGAACAGGTTCCGGACCGCCTTACTTCGTGGATAAAAACCAAGTTAAAAAAGCGGTTGAAGAAGTCCTAAAATCGTGGAGAGGATATCAGAGAATGAATAATGGGAAGATTTTGATGAGCCGTTATTTATACAAAAAGAGGAGGATATTATTAAAGAGGGGCAACCATCAAAACAAAAGAAAAACCAAAAACAAAAGACTTATTCTTTATTTATTGTAATGTCGTACTCTTATTCTTGAAAACATGAATGCAGTGATCATCAAGATCATTATTTACTCATCCTCCTTTTCTTACAATCATCAACGTCCTTTGTAATCATGAAGGTCAATAATTTCTCATATAATACATTTATCAATATCTATCCAAACCATCGATTTATCCATCTATTGTAGAGTAATGGTGATATCTTATTAGGTTAGACATGTACAGTTTATATAGAGTTACAATAACCGAAACCTAGACTTTATGTAATTACATTAATATCCTTTAGTATATTAATCTATACGCTCCCTCAAGATGGAGGGGTCTTGACCAATTCAATCTTGAAATAATCTTCTTGAAAACGAGCACGAGGTAGTGGTTTTGTGAACGTATCGGCGAGCTGATCTTTGGTTGAGACATGGGATACCCGCAGCGCATTCGACTGAATCTGATTCCTGATGAAATGATAGTCAATTGCGACATGTTTCATTCTCGAATGGAAGACAGGATTGGCACACAAGTAGGTGGCACCTATGTTATCGCAATAAATCACCGGTTGTGTGGGCAGTTGAATATGCATTTCTGTGAGAAGAGAGCAAATCCAATTGAGTTCTGCAGTCGTGTTCGCAACTGAACGGTACTCCGCTTCTGTTGAAGATCGAGCGATACTCTTTTGTTTCTTCGAAGACCATGATATCGCGTGGCTGCCAAGATAAATAACATACCCATTAGTGGAAACAAAGTCATCTGGGTCACCAGCCCAATCCGCATCGGAAAAGGCATGTAGCACAAAGGAGTTGTCGGCTTTGAAATAAATCCCATGTGTTGACGTTCCAGCAAGATATCGTAAAACACGTTTTACAGCACTCCAATGATCCGTGCGAGGACAATGCATAAACTGAGAAAGGCGGTTCACAGCGTAGGCGATATCAGGACGAGTAAAAGCCAAGTACTGAAGACTTCCAACGACGGTTCGATACTGTTTCGGATCAGGTAAAATATCACCCGAATGTAGATGAAGTTTGGGAGACGTAGCCATAGGTGTCTTAACGGGTTTGGCATGTTTGTCTTGGACAACAAGTCAACAATGTATTTCCTTTGATTCATGTGAAGGCCAGCAGAAGTGCGCGAGACTTCGATACCCAAGAAGTAATGAAGTTCTGTGGGGTCTTTGATAGAGAATCTGTCGGCAAAAGTCTGAAGAATGCGAGACACCAGTGACGGCGAGTTACCAGTGACGATGATATCGTCAACATAGACCAGTAAGTATGCAAGATCAGCGCCATGGTGATAAACAAAGAGAGATGTATCTGCATATGAGTTAGTGAAGCCAAATTGAATAAGATAATTTCGTAACTCATTGTACCACGATCTCGGAGCTTGTCGTAAACCATAGATCGCTTTACGATGACGACATACGTGATTGGGTCGATCACTATCAACGAATCCAGGCGGTTGAGTCATGTAAACTTCTTCGGTAAGACGCCCTTGAAGGAAAGCGTTGTTGACATCGAGTTGATACAAAGGCCACGCCTTTTTGACCGCGACACCGGTAACAAGATGAGTAGTAGTGGATTTAATCACCGGACTGAACGTCTCTGTAAAATCAACACCCGGACGTTGGTGAAAGCCTTTTGCAACCAGCCGTGCTTTGTAGCGTTCAATTTGGCCATTGGGAAGACGTTTAACGGTGAATACCCAACGACATCCGACAACGTTCTGATGAGGTTTAGGAGGTTCAAGATCCCATGTATGATTCTTGATTTGAGCATCAATCTCAGCGGTGCAAGCTCGACGCCACTGTTCATCTCTCAAGGCTTGGGTAATGGTTGTAGGTTCAAGGTTTTGGTTACAAGTAACAATAGAAGAGAGGTTAAACTTAGTTTTGGGTTTAGTAATATTATTTTTGGAACGGGTTTGCATTTGGTGTTGATTGGTAGGTTGGGTTGGATTTTGTATAGTGGTAACGGGTTGAGGTTCGGGTGAGTGTTGTATGATGGCTGGTGGTGAGGTTGACATAGGAGAGGAAGATAGTGAGGGAGAAGGTAGTGTTTGATTTTGGGTTGATGGATTAGAAGGTGGGTTTGTTTTGTTTTGTTGGGCCAGAGTTGGGCCTGTATTAGGATTAGATATTTGATTTGGTAAAGGGATTGGGCTTGTTGTTAATGGACCTGGAGAAGTTAAGAGATTAGTAGAAGATAAGAGAGTGGAATTGTCGTTACCTGTGTGCAGCTGTCGTGACGTTGAACTTCCTGGCACCGACGGAGCGTGATTCTCCGATGAGTGGTGAGGACCGGAGCTCAGGGGCGGGGGCGACGGAGCGATGACCGGAGATGACGCCACGAGTGGTACCGATTGGACAGGAGAGGTTGATGGTTCGGATTTCTCAGAGGAAGAAGATGAAGTTGAGAGAGATTTGAAGGGGAAATGAGCTTCATTAAACTGGACATGCCGAGAGGTATACACTCTCCCAGTAGTCAAATCAAGGCACAGGTACGCCGATTGCGTGAGAGAGTAACCGAGAAAAACGCAAGACTTTGACTTGGGCTCAAGTTTGTGTTTGTTGTATGGTGTTAGCCACGGAAAACACTCACAGCCAAAGATTCTCAATCTTGAGTAGTTGGGTACACGATTAAACAGGAGCTCATAAGGTGTTTTGTGGGAGATTATTGGCGAGGGAAGGCGATTGATTAGATAAACGGCGGCGGCGAAAGCATATGGCCAGTACGTTTTCGGGATCGCAGATTGAGAGAGCAAAGTCATTCCAGTTTCAACCACATGGCGGTGTTTTCGTTCCGAGATTCCGTTATGTTCCGGCGTGTGAGGCGGTGTAGTAAGATGAGCTATGCCATTCGCCGAGAGGAAGGGCCTGAGTACAACAAATTCTCCGCCGTTATCGGAGTAAAGATTGATAATTCTGGTCTGGAAATGATTTTTCGACCAGCGACTTGTAGGCAGGGAAGATTTCTTTGACTTGGGACTTGTTTTGGAGAGGATATAGCCAAGTATATCGAGTATAATGATCAACAAGGATGAGATAGTATTTTTGATTGTCAATAGAGAGTACAGGTGAGGTCCATATATCAGAGAATATGTATTGTAGGGGGCGATCAGATTGGATAGAAGAGGTAGAGAAAGAAAGTTTGTGGCTTTTGTTTATGAGACAATGTGAACAAGGTATAGTTTTATTTGAAGAATCAGACACATGTAATGCAAACTGCGAAAGCATAAAGTTTAAAATTGGTAAAGACGGGTGTCCGAGGCGAGAGTGCCAAGAGATATTAATGTATATCTATTGCTCATACAGGATTCGCCCCCGAATCTTTTTCCTCATCTCAAAATCTCATATAAATTCTAATGTGGATTTTGGTATCCACGTTATACAACAGATAATTCGACCTAAAAAGAAAACAACATATATTTTATCTTGTTTGAACTGATACTTGATAATTAAAGCTTGGTGTTTTGGAAATAAATCCGCCTATGACTTGGATGCAACCTTGGATCGTAATTAATAGTATTATAAATTCCCTTTTATCGTTTTTTCTTGTTAGATTGAAAAGCTCAGCATTATTTAAACAAACCATTGAATTCATATTATCATGTTTCAAGACGAAGCATTACACTATATATATACATTATATGTTCAATTGGGACCCCAACAACTTAAATACATGACTGTTCTAAATGATTCTTCAGCTTTCTTCGCCTTTTCGCTCTCAACCGAAGAGTTAACCACTGCTGAGACAGATGTGGAAAACCTTTTACCCTGAGAAACAGATTTGACATTGTTTCGAAGATGCTGATTCACCGACCGAAGTATGTAATTCCATCGACACAAACCTAATTGGTCTTTTAATGCCTCTACCGCTCCAATGCTCACCGCCACGGTCCATGCTTTGCTTGTAGAACTCATCTTTTTCTTCTTTCACTTTACAACCTATTTTCTTGAGTTTTTGTGATTTTTTTGTTTGATCTTTGAAGAACTTTTTTGTGTGAGTTTATGAGATATGAATGGAGTGATGTATATTATATGGATGTTAGAAGCCAACAAATTTGCAGTAAACCAGGGATAAAAACCATATGCTTTGGCCGATGGTTTTGCTTTGTTTTGGATATTCAAATGACGTTTTTATCCTTCTTTGAAAGAAATAGATAAGTGGTAAAATTGAGATTCTGCTAACGCACATGGTTTTTGGATTACTTGCCCACCTTTAAAGTAATAATGTATACTCTCTCCGTATCAAAATAGTTGATGTTTTAGAGAAAAAAATTTGTATCAAATTACATGATGTTTTCAACTATGTGAAATTAATTAAGTTTTTTAAGTTTTTGACTATTTATCTTATGCAAAGAATTTTTTTATTGGTCGAATTGAGGTTAGGTAGATAATAAACGATGTTTTTGTACAGAAAAAATAAAAAATTAAATGATTTCTTAATATGTGTGTAGGAACCTAAAACATCATATATTTTGATACAGAGGGAGTATTTTTCTTTTTGACATCAAGTAATAATGTATATATGTTTCCTAGGTACTAGTATTCAACTATTCATTATACCAGCGGTTTGAAAATTTTCGGGAAAAAAATATTTTGTAACATTGAAGAGCGGAGAAAATTGTGTTTTCAATATTCATCTACCTTATTAAAAGAATATCATTTTGAAAATAACTTTTATATCGTATGTTATTTTCACTTTTTGTCATTGGAATTTTTGATTTCATTATAAAATATTATAATGATAAGTTCTAAATTGAAAAAGAAAATAAGAAAAGTTTCACCATGTATTTTATTATTAAATTATTACACTAAAACATAAATATAATTAAAATAAACTAATACACTAATTATTTTATAGACTATGTGTATAAAATAACATAATTTTTTGTCACAAAAAACACAAACTTATATTTTCAAATAAACTTATTTTAAAAATTAAATATTATAAAAATATTTAATTAATTTTAATAAATTTTAGTATATTGATATAAAAATAAAAACATAATATATTAAAACTTATGAAACATGTGTATTTAAAAATGGATTCATATACAGAAGCAATAGTCTTGCATAAATTTATCAAATAACAAATGATTTATCTAATATATCAATTTTGATTATTTTGATATTCCAAACGAATATAAAACCCGACATAACTTACAAATAATTAAAAATATGATAAATCGTTAATTAATGCATATAAAATTAAAATAATATCGGTGCGGTCAAGCAAATCAAACTCTAAATTTATTTTGTATTTGTTTATCAAAGTCACAAAGTAAGGCGAAGATCCTAAAGTTTGAAGAACTCCGAATGCGTTGGATTTTCTTAATGAGTTATAGCTCTTTAAACTACTACTCCCTCAGTCCCATAAAGATTGATGTTTTAGGTTTTTATTTTGTCTCATAAATATTGATTTTCTATTTTTTTAAGGTACTTTTTGTCATTAATATTTTTTCTTTCAAAAAAAACTCAATTAATACTACTATTTGAATGATTTATTAAATATAGATTTTTGGGTAAAGACAATCTTTATTATTTTTTAATCTGTGTGAAAATCTCAGAAAATCAATTTTTGTGGGACGGAGGGAGTATTTAAATTTATCATTGAAGTAGTTGGTGCACCAAAAGAAAAAAACTGAAAAAAAAAAAGCAGACAGATTGAAGAAGAAATTGGCATACAACACACACACACAAACACACACAAACACACTTGACTTGTAATATAATAAGTTCCACACAAAGACACACATATTGATTATTGAATAAAGATAACTTGAAATCATGAAGGTGACTGAGACGAGGAAAGATACTCTCTTTAATTAGTTGGATGAAGTCTTTGCTAATGCCTTCTTAGTTACTTGGATGATATGTTCAACCAACTCTGCATCAGATCTATGAAAAGATTGAGAGAAAGGAGCAAAATCAGTGTGACAATTTTTGATAAATATATAGGTTTTGTATAGGAAGAAGGGGAAGAAAGTACGCACGTGTCTTGTTCAGACGCAAGACCAACGAGATTCACAACAGACTTGAGAGCTTTCCTCCATCTCTCGATCCTAGCGTCAGTATCTCCCCAAATCTCGACTAGTTGGTCAAGGAACCTTTTGTGTTGGATGTAACTTGGTGAGACCCTATAGAATATTGGAATGACTATAAGATTATTCATCTCCATGCATTTGTTAACCTCCACCAGCTCCTCCAAGCACCACGCAGAGCTCAAGTAATCCTCAGTGATGATCACAAGAGCTATCTTTGACTCTCGAATCCCTATGAAAAGCTGATCAATGTCTTCTCTTCCAATACGGTTTTCAACGTCTATGAAAAAGTTGATTCCACTCCTTTTCAAGCCATGTTGGATAAAAGATGAGATATTATGGCGGATGTCTCCACCACGAAAACTTATGAACACTTGATGTTGTGGCACACCCTGGTTTGAAAATTAATGGGGAAGTTTATTAAACGTCATGCATATTATTCAACATAAGGCAAATTAGTTTGAGACTTTTACGTACATCTGGTGATGGGACGTTGGCTAACATTTCCTTCACCTTCTCCACGATTCCACGGACAAATATTGCTTGGTTGCTTCCAAAAACAAATGCAAGAACATCACTTATAATTTACGCAAAACCATAATGGTATTCTTTTTGTTTTCCCAATGTCGGGTCAATGAATTTAGAGCAATTGTCAAAAATGACATTCCATAACAACCATCAAAAGTTTTTTTTATTCCAAATATATCATCACATTTTTTTCCATAAATAGCACAAAACTAAACAGAGTTAAAACCATCAAAACACAATCCTTAACCCTAAAAACTAAACATTTTTTTATCAACAACTAGTCAACTACCCTAATCCTCTCAATTAAAACACAAACATAGTTCTCTCAATGAAAACACAAAAACAATATACCAAATCCAAATAAAAAAATTAATTTAAACCTTTTTAGTGGTGTTTTTGCGAAAAAAGTTTAGTCTTAAATATTTAATACATTTATCGAATTGAAAATTGCAATCAAACCCACAAACTACAGGATATAAAAGTTAAAAATACTCTTCTCACTAATTATTAAAATCTCTTTATAAACTAACAACAGTCAACAGTTTGAATACAACCGTAACTACCCAATTTCTTAATCTCAGTTCCGTATTAAACTTTCAGAAAGTTACAATTTAGTGGTTGAAGTCACCAGAGGAGAAATTAGTTTGTTTCAGCAACCAGGCATCGAATCTACTTAGACGCATTTTTCTCTTTTTAGTTTTTAAAAGTCCATTTTTAAACTTGTTTTGTAAAAAGTCCCACATTGATAAGAAGAGACATCATCCTTCCCTTCCTTCCCCTATATTTAGTGCTCTCCCCCTTCTCATTTTTTCACAAACCAAAGCAATGCTCTGCACAGGGGATCGACTACTCGGCTAGTCCTCACAGGCTTCTAAACCTCCGCCTCCGGCGGAGTTTCTATCTCTGGCGAGTTCACGGGAGTTTTCCGGTGAACTCTCCGAGTCCTTTCGGCGAGTGTCGGGCATTTTCCGGAAGGTCCCGGCGAGCTCCGACACTCTTTCCGGTAAGTCTAATATTTCCTTGCTTTCCTTATTAGCCTTCAGTTAGGATAGTTAGTCGGTTCGACCGGTTAGGGTCTGTTAGGTCGTTGGCATTGATCGGTTTAGCTGGTCTAGTTGGTTTAGCCGGTCTAGTTGGTTTGATCGGTCTAGTCGGTTTAGCAGGTCTAGTCGGTTTGATCGGTCTAGTCGGTTTAGCTGGTCTAGTCGGTTTGATCGGTCTAGTCGGTTTAGCCGATCTAGAAGATTTAGCATGTTTAGTCTGTTTAGCCGGTTTGACCCGATCTAATAGGTTCGGTCAGGTTTTGTTGGTTCCGGTTCTTTTCTCTATTTTTCCTTATTTCCGTTCTGTTTCCGTTCGAGGTTTCGTAGGTCGCTGCAGCAAAGCTGTCCGCGCCAGGAGGAAGCTGAAGAACTCTGAGCTCTCATTCCCGGGAAGTTACGGACGACCCGAGACATTCCCGAGACTGTTGCCTTTCCTCAGTAAGTGAATTACAGTTTTGCCCCTGTCTCGAGCTTCCTTTTTGGGCAGCTTCTGAATATGGCAGGTTTTCATATTTGGCAGTTCCCAATTTAGGAAATTTCATTTTCGGGCAGGTTTTCTTTTTGGGAAAGTTCTATTTATGACATGTTTCCATAAATCGAAAGTGTCCGTTTTTAACAGGTTCTCGTTAAGGTCTAATCGGGTTCCTGTTTCACGTTCCATTTTTAGAAGGAGGATCAGCAAGGGAGAAGAAGGATGAAGGAGGATCATCGTGGGGTAAAAGCTCAGAAGGAGGAACATCAATCAACCAAGCTCGGAGTTCATCTATAAGGTTAAAGTGAGGAAGTTCTCGACTCCGTTTTACTCGTTATTCATTTAACTTTGTTAGTCTAGGGTTAGTCCGACCAGTGTCGAGCTATAAGTCTCGACACGAATATGTACTATTTATTATATATTGCTATGTCATAAGGACTTACACACCTAAGAGCGATTGTATAATCGGGTCGCTAAGTTGAGCCTAGGATAGAACCTGAACCGTGATAAAATAGGTCCTCTAATTAAAAAGACTCGGGCTAAACCGGAATTATTTGAGAATTACACAAGAAAGGGTCTTAGTATTAGATTAAACGGTGATATGGTTCTCTGTTGGATAGTCGCGTATCTAATTTATGGGTGTGATGCACCCCGCGGCCTGGGTCAAAGACCTCGGCCGATGTTAGATGCGTTCTCGATTAAAGTGTCAGGTCGGGATACATTGTTCAGTTGCCCGAGAAAGAAGTCTTCGGAAATCATCCTAGTAGTTCCTTGGGATGCGTTGTATCGGAACCAGGTAGCAAAATGAACGGTGAGGAAGATCAGGGGGAGTCCTGATCAACCCCGGTGTGAAGGTCAAAGTTTGAGACAGAGGGTTATCGCCAAACCAGACGTGAAGATCGTTCCACGGTGACGGGTATTGAGCGTGGTACTGCAGGTAAATTTGGGGACCGTTTGGGAAGGAGTGACCTGAAGTAGCTGAGATGAGATGTCGAGTCGAGGTGAAGTATTGAGACTGAGCTGGCCCGTCTGATTAGGGCGTGGGTTGAAGACATCTCATGTTTTGTGTGTTTGGGGATTCAGTGGAAATAGGCAAACGTTTGAAAAGAAGTTTTATACACGGTGACTTAGTAGTCTAGGCTAAGTTTTAAAAGAGTTTTCAATCTGGTAGTTTGCTTGCCCGGCACGATATGTGTTTTTTGTGGGGTTTAGGATTAAGTCTAGACTTTCAGGGTTAAGCGGGTAGCGGGTGAAGCGGAGTTGGGTCCGTCAACACTGAGTGACTTGTTTAAAAAGTCATTCATCCCTCTCTTTTTCCCCTTTTTCTCTTTTGTACTTTGCAGGTCCAGTTAGAAGTAATATTAATGATCGGTTGGTGAAGTTTAATCCGATTTTGGCGATACCATTTGGGACATTCCGGTTCCCTCGGGACAAGACGTTACAACAACCTTTGACCTAAAAGGTTTATTTATAATCTTTATTTTGGCGATAACATTTGGGACATTCCGGTTCCCTCGGGACAGAGACGTTACAACAATCTTTGACCTAAAAGGTTTATTTATAATCTTTATCAAAACCCTAGAAAACTAAAGTGATAAAATAAAATATCTATTAATGAATAGTAAAGGAAATAATTAAGACATCTATTTCTTGAGCCAAATTCCCCTTTTAAACAAGATGTCCTCTAGGTCAGATGTCCCACTGAGATCAGATGTTCATTATGAGTCATATGTCCGTCATAAATCATGTCCAGATCTCACCCCTTAGTATAAAATTGTCTTTTTTTTTTCCAAAGCTCTTACATATTTCTTTTCTTTTCAAAATATCTCATACGATTTGGAGTTGGACTCTACTTATATATTAGACTTTCTTTGTCTAATTTCCTATGTAGGACTTGGATTCTTAATCACCCTCTCAAACCAAAGACCACACAACCTAAACTCTGATACCAATTTGTTATAACGAGTTGGACGCCCTTCAGACCACATGTCTCTTTCGGACCAGATGTCCTTCAGACTATATGTCGCTTTTGTCTTCTCTTTTAGCTAGCTAGATGTTCGTCATAAGTCACGGAGCTCGCTCCTCTTGGTATGAAGTTGTCCACTTTAGACAAACTAGCAAAATCTCACACAAATTTGTTATTGGATTTATCTCCAAAAAGCCTCATATTATTTTATTAATAGATTAATTCCTTATATTATTTTAGTGTTTTTCTAAGATTTTGAAATATAATATAGATAAGTTGTTTAGGCCTAAGGTTGTATTAAGATTATTGATTATTGATATTTTATATAAAAAAATTTAATAAACACTGAGAAAAATATACTCAACGAGTTCAAAAAAACACTGACTTTTAGGTATTCCTCGACTACATAAAATTATTTACGTTATCTAGCTTATGCTACATCACTTTTTTTTGTTGAAATTATGCTACATCACTTACTCATTTCGAACGTGATACTCTCTTCCTATACCAAAACCAAAATAGCAACTAAAAAACGATGTTTAATAAAAAAAAAAACTAAAAAACGATGAAAATGTCAAGTCATATAGGTAATTCAAGGAAACTAGTCTTCGTAGGGAAAAAAAACCCATCTATAGAGTAAATAAAAATATAATAAAAAAAATTAAGAGAAAAATTCATTCCTCAACGAATTTATAGAAAAATATATTTCTTCTGCAGCTCATGAATTTTAAAAAAATCAAAAGAAAAATAACAGGTCTCTCAAATCTTTAAATTTTGGTAACAAACTATTTATAAATGGTAAAATAATTGAAGAATTGAGAGGAACAAAACGTTCTTCTTTATTCTTTTTCTAAAAGATGGTTACCAATCGAAACTTTTATATCTTTTTATTCATGATCATATTCATTCTTCTAAATATTTTAGTGGTTACCGATTTAACTCTACATTTTTACTACTCTATTTCTTCCTTTCATTAATTCTTTCACTATTTATTTATTATTATTATTATTTTATCATATATATGGATGGAGTTACATAATTTTTCCACCAAAAAATTAAGTCTATAAATATTTATGTGCAAAACAAGGAAAATTTATTTATTTTCCTGCCACAAACGTAAATCCGCAAATTTTTCCGCAAAAATTATATCCGTAGATTTTTCCCGTTAAAAATGTCAATTCGTAATTTTTCTCGCTAAAATATAAGTACATCCACAATCCCCCCCTCCCCCCCCCNTGTAAATGAGCAAATTTTCACAACAAAAATCAAAGTTCGTAATTTTTTTCGCCGGAAGCGTAAATCCATTAATTTTCCCCGTCACAAATGTAAATACGTCGATTTTTTTGCCGAAAACATAAATTCGTCGATATTTCTGTCGGAGACGTAAATACATCGATTTTTCCATTAATAACATAAATCCGTAATTTTTCCCGGCAAAAACATAAATCTGTAATCTTCTGTATATCCGTAAAGTTTTCTGTCAAAAACGTAAATCCACAAACTTTTCCGCAAGAAACGTAAATATGTAAACTTTTCCCATTAAAAACATAAATCCGTAATTTTCCCGGCAAAAACTTAAATCTGTAATTTTCCGTATATCCGTAAAATTTTCCGCCAAAAACGTAAATCCACAAATTTTTCAGCAAGAAACATAAATATGTAACCTTTTCCGCTAAAAGCATAATTATGTAAATTTTCATCTAAATTATTCAATGACGGTGATTGTGATGATGATTATGATAACATTAATGATGAACAAAAAAAAAATCGATAATGATAGTTATGATTAATTTTCATAATTATTAATTATTTTTTATTCATATTATAACTAAAGAGTTTATGTGTAAACCATTAAACCACTAATTTATTATTTTTAGTGGATTATAGGTTGATCTTCCATTTACTGATTGGATTAGACTAACATCTATTTAGTTTCTAATCCATTTGCATATAAATTGTTTTGGTTTACTCATATTGACACCACTATAGATGCCACATCTTACCCACATATATACACGAATGAGGCTTTGTTAAGATAATTGTTTTAGAAAAAATGTGTAGATGTAAATAACCAAACCTTTTCTTTTTATACGTCAAGCCCGTCCGGCCAGCTATAGATTTCAAAGCTCCCCTCCAGCTGACAAACCTCTTCTCTGCTTCCTCCAAAGCCTTGACACCTTCTTGTTTGGCCTTTTCTCGTACGTTGTCCTCCAACCGCAGAAGAATGTCTTTGAAAGGATTATGTGCCTCAAGTTTTACGTGTGAGGTCTCAACCGCGAAGAAGATGGGAAGAGGATCAAGCTTCTTCAGATCCATTTGCTTCTTGATCTCCACGAGCTCGTCCAAGCACCAATCTGACTCTGGATAGTTTTCTGAGAAGATCACCACCGCGACTTTCGAGTCTTTAATTAGCCTAAGTAGATTTTCATCGATAGGTTTTCCTCGCGGTGCGTCCTCGTCCGTCAGCACGTTGACTCCTTTATCTATCAACTTTTCTTTAAGGAAGCTGAAGAAGTTGTCGCGAACGTCTTTGCCACGGAAACTGATGAATACTTGATGGTGCGGACTAGGCATCTCCATTGATCTCTCTCCCTGATTCGTTTCTGCTATAGGCATTTGATACATACCTCTTTCTTGGATGGATCTAATACTTATTTATGGTTTGCTTATTGGTCTACGCCCTCTGTTCAGTCTTAGTTTATAATTTTTAATAATGTCAAATATTATTGATCAGATTCAATTTGCGGTTTGTTTAATTGGTCTACGCCCTATCTTTGGTCATTCTTAATAAATTACAAGATTAGGATCGCTGAATTCTAATAAATATGAATTTTATAAAATAAATTTTGATTAGTTTATATATTATTAATATTTTATATATATATATATATATATTATAGATATTAATAATACTAACTTTATAATTTTATTTCAGGGTTCTAAAATACATGCAGCGGTCCCTCGAATGATTCCTTATATACATACAAAGTGAATATAAATTAATATAATCGATTTGGGGATTATAAAAATTATATTCCTTAAAAATAGTTTTCTCATTTGGATTATATAGTAAGTACTTATTTCCTCTATTTAATTTAGATATTACAATAAATTAGTATACCAAATATAATAATTTCGAAAACCCTAATCGATTAACTCTCTATCTCTCTATATAATTTTAAGAACAAGTATAACTACTCATATACATACAAAAAAATCACTCAACCAATAATAAAAATAACATTACTAATGGCGTATGTTAACAATATTGCCGAAATCAAAGTCCTTTACAATGATTTCGTACTTAATGTCTGTAGTTTTAATGTTTGGAAGAAAACTCATAGACGTGGAACTTGACTTGAAGCGGTCATATCGGATGAATACATACGGTTATTCATGTATTTTTTCATATATGCACTTTTAATCTATTATTATTTAAATATTAGAATAATATAGTTATAATAATATAGTTATAATACTAATAACAGAAATACTTAGAAAATTTAATCCTACCTAATTGCACGGTGAATTGAAGTCACGAATTGTAACTATTTTATTATAACTTTTTATGTTTTTATATGATAACATCGATTAATAATAGTTGCCAAAAATATCTATATTATTATAGCAATCCTAGTCGATTGCATCGCGGGCAACCACCTAAATTTGATTTTTTAGGTCGTAAGTATTTAAAAATAGTTTTGTGTTTTTATAAAAAAGTAATTATTATTATAATAATATTTCGTGTTTAGAAAATTTAATAATAATAGTCACGTACTATTTTATTACTATTATAATATATTACGTGTTATAATAATATAGTTATAATATTAATTACAGGTGGTATGAAAATTAAATCATAATAATAACTAACTATGTTTTTAAAACTATACAGATGTTATTATAATATATTATGTGTTATTATAATATTATAATTTAAGGGTGGCAATAAAAGTATATATCTAAAATATTTTTTAAAAATATACACATTATTATTCAATAAAATATATATGTTATAATTTTTTGTATTTTTTCATAATATAAATCAAAAATGATGGTAACCAAATTAATAATAAAAATTATAAATATGATAATTACATAAAATTTTTTAAATTTTTTAAAAAAATTTTGGACGAGATATTAGGAATATTATAGTTACACTTTTAGGTTTTCCATTTTCTAAAATTTATATCTTAGAAATTATGTTTATACTCTTACGTTTATGCTCTTACGTTTTATCTTTATTGTAATTTAAATATTCAAAAATATAAAATAAATTTAATGTTATTTCAATCATCAATAAAATAATAGTATTATCTAATTTAATATAAATTTTTTGGAGTTATGAAT
Source organism: Anastatica hierochuntica (assembly GCA_900406275.1). Classification (NCBI taxonomy): domain Eukaryota; kingdom Viridiplantae; phylum Streptophyta; class Magnoliopsida; order Brassicales; family Brassicaceae; genus Anastatica; species Anastatica hierochuntica. The sequence continues at coordinate 21,475 of OVAN01003739.1, forward strand.
TATCAGAAATTATAAAATATATTAACTTTCCATATAATTTGACTAATTAAATTAAAAATTATCTTTTCACTTATGGTCAAATGACAATAAACTAAAAATTGATTAACTTTCTATATACATGTGATATTGGCTTTAACATTAATTGATGTAAAAAACTTTCCATATTAAATTAGTAAATAAAAATAATAGAGAAACTGTCATAAAGTCGATAATAACATAAAATATATAATCTTATTATAAAATATTTAATAAAAAAAAATTTAAATCATGTTTGAAAAATGAAAATGATTTATAGTAAAGTAAAAATTTAATATTTCAAAAAAACTAAATATTTTATTTAAAAAGATGAAATAATATATATATATATATAGTTAATGTATACATTTATTGAAATAAAATTTTTATCGTTTAAATTTTCAATGAAACCTTCAATATAAATAATCATTTAAAATTTATATATAGAGTAAAATATTACTTAAAATTAATGTTATAGACATACATGGAAAGTAAAATATTAAAAGAAATCATATATTATTTCTATGTATTTAATTATTTAAAATATTCTAATTTTATTTTATTAATTTTCAGTTAGTCCAAGATTAATATGTTTCGAAAAATAATTAAATGATGTATGTATTTAATCAGTTTAAATTTATGTGTTAGAAGAGAATATGATAATTTATTTTTATTATGAAATTTATGATGATAATATGGAAATTTTAAATTATGTACTAAATTACATCAATAGAAATAAAAAATTTATTTGGAAAATAAAAGAATAAACCTATTAATAGGAAACTAATATTTCATTACATATGTTATAAATTTTAACGATTTACATTACAAAAATCCTGATAAATAGCACCACAAAAGTTAATCTTTTCAAAATACACATTTACAATCTTTCCAAAAACAATTTAAAAGATAAATTAATTATTTTATATTAAAATTTTCTTCCAAGCTTCCAAAAATAATATTATTTTATGGGAAAAATTTTGCAACAAGCTAAGCTAAAAAAGTTCTCTTTAGAAATCTTAAATTTTCTTCCACCTCACTATATAAGACCATGCTATCTATTAATCTGAAATATCTACTTTCCTCCCAATTTATATCTATATTTTTTATATTTTATACAACAATGTTCTTTCTGATTTTTATTTTGATTATTTAGTTTTAATTCATATTTCTTATATTATTTTCTTTTGTAATGTTATTTATATTGATTGTAAAATATTTTTCCTTTGATTTCAAGTACGACCATGATTTGCATAATAATGAAATTGTGAAATAAACTCAATAACAACTATATTTTGATTACTTTAAAATAATCGAAGACATAGATATTTTGGATATTAAATCTAAAAAACTACTATATCTATGTATATAATTTTGCGTTTTTCATGTATTGAAGTTTCGTATCCATATGAATATTTTGTCGATTTCGGTTCAGTTTCGGTATCAATTATTTGGGTCGGATGCTAGCTCTGGGCGTTCGGGTACCCGTTCGGGTTCGGGTCGGTTCTTTCGGGTTTCGGGTATTTCGATTTTACACATATAAGACCCATTCGAGTATTTTGTAAATTCGGTTCGGGTTCGGGTCTTTTTTTTCGGGTTTCGGATCGGTTTCTGTTTTGTAAAGGAGACCCGATTTAGAACTGAAACCTTAATCGGTTCGGTTCGGTTCGGGTATTTACCCGATATATAACCAAAATAAATTAAACCTTTTATCTGAAATACTATGTTCTGCATTTGTTCAAAACCAAACTACAAAAATACAAAGTCCAACTTAACATAAAACAGTTTAGAAATGAACTCAAACATTTCCAAACTTTATAAAAAAAAGCTTATAAACTTCATAAAACAAAGATCATGTTAAAAACTTCAATCAAAACATGATCACTTCACTTGATTCTCTTCCCTGGACATAAAACAAAAAACATAAAAGAAAGTTAAGAAACAGTAAAACACAAATGTTAAAACAAGATTATAATATCACAAACATGTCAAACAATTTAGAACTTGTACTTATTTCACCATTCTTGACTTCTTGTACTCTTCTAATTCCTCCTCATTGTTCTCTTATGGTTGGTGTATCATAATCTGAAAATTGATCAAGGAAAGAATGTTAACTCAGAAAAATGTAAAATAGAAAATTGATCAAAGAAACTTAGAAAGAATGTTACCTCTCTTCATCTTGTCTTCAAATTCCAACTCAGATATCATGCGTTCAAATGTAGGAAGTCTTGCTTCACTACCTCTGTTGTCCTTCTTCAACCATTGCTCTGTACAAATGAGCACTTTAACCATAAAATGTGTTAGACAACTCCTGCAAGAATCTAAAATCCAACCAGAAGTGCTAAAAGCACTTTCAGAAGCTACAGAAGACACTTGCATTGCAAATATGTCTTTTGCAATTTCTGCTAAAACAGGGAATTTGGTGCTGTTGAGTTTCCACCAAGACAATACATCATATTCTAAAGATAATCCAGCCAAACTTTTAGGATTCTCCACACTCTCTTTCAGATAGATTTCCAATTCATCCCTTGTATCCTGAACTCCTATCTCTTCAACCATCTCCTTATACATGCAATCCATCCTTTCATATCCTAAATTATCTCCTACTAATACCAATATGTCGTGTGACTGCTCTTGAGTCTCTTGACCACTAAATGATGAGGTTTGAGTAGATTGAGATGATTGGACAGTTGATCCTTTGTATCTACTACTACATTCAGTAAACAAGTTTCTCAGATAACTAGTTAATGAGTTAGTCATATCTGTAACTTCTAAAGTACCTTCACCATAAATTTTCTCAAAGCACATCTTTGAAAATTTCATCTTCTTCCTAGGATCAAACAATGAAGCAACAATTAGAATTTGATTAATGCTTTTGACCCCATCCCAGTACTTATCAAACTTATTCAACATTTCCTCAGCTTTTTCCTTTAGCTTTGAGTCTGATGTTTTGGTCAAAGATAGCAAATTTTTCTCTATTGTAACTATCTCCCCATACACCTTATATGTGTTCACAGAATTTGAAGCTGACACTACCAATGTGGAATTGTAGAAGATGATTAAGAACCTTACTAACCTCTCAATCTCATTCCAATCGGTTGCAGAAGGAGGTCCAACTCTCTTTGCACCATTTTCAATCTCCAAGAAGTGATCATTAAACAACTTGTCCTTAGATTCCATCTTGTCAAAAGTCAACCTGAACTTTAGAGCCCTACTCAACATAAGAAAAGTTGAGTTCTATCTTGTTTTAACATCCAAAGGTAAGCTGCCTCTTGACATATTCCCTGAATCAACTCTTAACTCAAAAGATTTCAATCTATTCGTAGAAGATCTCACATATGCAACAGCATTACGAACAGCAGCCACACTATTATCTATTTTAACCAAACCCTCTCTGACTATCAAGTTTATAATATGAGCACTACACCTAACATGCATGAATTCTCCATTCAAGACAAAAGCTTCAGGAGACACTAATGAGAAACTCTTCTGAAACTTCCTCAAAGCAGATGAATTAGCAGTAGCATTGTCTACAGTAATGCAGAAAATCTTCTCTATTCCCCAGTCATTTAAACACTCCAACAAGGCATTCGAAATAGTCTCACCTTTGTGATCGGAGACATACTTAAACCCAATGATCAGCTTCTTTAACTTCCAGTTTGCATCAACATAATGCAAAGTGATCACCATATAACTAGCACCTACAATTGAAAACAAGCAAACAAAGTCAAATATATAAGCATATGAATTAACAATAACAATATAGTTACACAAATGAAACTTAGAAAAAACTTGCATGTTGTAGTTGTTGTCCATATGTCGGTTGTAAGAGATACTCTCTGCTTGTTAGCCTTAAACCATTCTTTCAATGATGCTTTTCTGCTTACGTACATCTCCGCAATGTCCCTGGTAGTTGTTCTTCTTGAGTGTGGTTTGTACAAATTCACCTTGGAGCAGAAGTGTTTGAAAGCAACATACTCAATGAAGGCTAATGGTAGCTCTCCTAAAACCAACATTTCATTTGCAGCCTCTCTGAAGACCTCTTCAGACACTTTAGCATTCTTCAGGTGGCCATCCTTATCAATGATAGACTGCTTCTTCCCTTGATCTTCCAGCCACACCAAATGTTGTTTGCAGGTTGATAAATGCTTTTGGAGATTTGAGGTCCCTGAAGTTGTTGGGCAAGCAAACATCTTGAAACAATGGTTACACTGGCATTTGTCTTGATTGCTTTTTAGCCTTGTGAAATGATCCCACACATTTGATCTTGTGTTGAGCACCTTCTTTGGCTTTGGTTGTTCAGAAGTAGCTCCAGTTTCACCTGCATTTTCCTTCCGTTTTCCAGAACCAGGATTCGTAGGTCCTGCTTGATTAACTTCAGTATCCATGTCTGCATCTTTATCATTCACCATATTGTTTGAGTCCATCTGATAAGAAAGACATGAAACACGGAAACATGAATCATAGAAACTTCAAATGAATCACAGAATGATAGAAACACAGAAACATATACTTAGCTTTGACAGACTTACACACACACAAAAATATAATCGACTAAACGTAGCTTTGACAGACTTACACACACACAAAAATAGAAATACAGAAACATAAACTTAGCTTTGAGACTTTGAGTCTTTGAGAAACAAATCGAGACTCAGATTTCAGGTAAAGACTCAAAGTCTCAAACTTTGATTACTCAAACTCAACAAAGATATAATCGACTACTCAAACTCTCAAATAAAGAACAAATTCGCAAACATTAAGTCACTAACAGTCGAGAACCAGAGATATGAAACAAGATACACAGAGAAATTGCAGTAGATTAAACGAATCGGACAAGGAGAGAAACACAAACCTGAGATCGATTTCGTGAAACCTCAGAAGGAGGAGAGAATGAACACTTTTGATGAGAGTCTAGGTTTAATCGTTTAGGGTTTTCTTTTTTGTAAAGAAGCAAACGATAATCGAGAAGGGGAAGACGAACAGGTAGCATTAGGTTAGTAACTTATGGGTATAAGTCTTTAGCCATTAGTTACTTCGGTTCTTACTTCGGTTCTCGGGTAATACCCAAACCGAACCCGAACCCGAAGTTACTTAAGCTCCCTACCCAATCGGGTATTTTCGCCTACCCAAACCCGAACCGAAACCGTAATTTCGGGTCGGTTTCGGTTCGGTTCTTCGGGTCCGGTTAAAATGCCCATGGCTATCGGATGCGCTTCGATTCTTTGACTCAAATATTTTATCCATTTCTGCTTACATCCGCGAATTCGCGGACACCACCTAGTACTTATTTATGGTTTGCTTATTGGTCTACGCCCTCTGTTCAGTCTTAGTTTATAATTTTTAAAAATGTCAATATTATTGATCAGATTCAATTTGCGGTTTGTTTAATTGGTCTACGCCCTATGTTCGGTCATTCTTAATAAATTACAAGATTAGGATCGCTGAATTCTAATAAATATGAATTTTATAAAATAAATTTTGATTTTGATCTATGCCCTTTGTTACCTCATTCTTTATAAATTACTATTAGAGTTTGATCTACGCTTTAAAAGCGCAAAGTTCAAATTTTTAATATAATCTAATATAAAAGAGATTTAAAAAGGATAGTGTGAGTTTTTATTATAAATAATTTTAGTAAAGAACAAATGCTTTCATAATACTGAAACGTATTTACGATATCAATTATCAATATCAAAATGAAATTTCGTTTATCCTACCAAATTCATGACTCATAGATCGTATAGGATTCGACCGTAAACCGGAAACATAGCCGAGTTGGATCAATAATAAACCCGTAGAGAATTAGACCGATTAAAAGACCATATTAAACAGGTAAAGAACCGGAAACTCACGAATCGTTGAACTAAATTCGAACCGAGTTTATTTATTAAGCATGAAATTTAATTTATTTTATTAATTATTACAGTTTTTGGGAAAAATTAAATTTTAATTTTTAAAATATTATTATTTTAAGTGTTTTATGTATATTTTAAGATAATATATTTTTTCAACTATAAAATTATTTTAAAATAATATATTTATTCTCTCTCATAATATTATTTGTTCTCTTATAATATTACTCGTAAAAATATTATTAAATCCGCTTAAACCCGGTCGGACCAAATCGACCCACAACCCAAAAAATACCTTGTTCAGATATAAATTATAATTTTAAAATTTTTAATTAGTGAAATATATTTTTATATGTGTTTAAAAATTGAAAAGATAATCATTCACTAATTAACCAAATTAATGAGTTGAATAATCAAGTTGTTATACGATATACTAGGGTGTATAATTATATTAATATAAAAGTCCAAAATTAGTAATATCACACGGTAGGTAAAGTTGTTGTGTTTCTGTTTTAATAGTATAGACTAGATTTTGACCCGCGCTTTGAAAGTACGAGATTNCTAGATTTTGACCCGCGCTTTGAAAGTACGAGATTCATTTTTGGATATAATCTAATACAAAAAGAGATTTAAAGATGAT
>OVAN01003740.1:0-27980 GCA_900406275.1 Anastatica hierochuntica
CTAAAAGAGATGAGAGAAAACCCTAAAACAAAGGGTTTTTGCGTCTATGTTTTCAGCCATCGACCCATCCAGTCGATGGCTGGCAACCTACAGAGGAAAATGAGTGAGTTGTTGCCTAGGTTTATGGCCATCGACCCTAGGTAGCTGGCCATCGACCTGGGGGTCGATGGGAGACAACCTTGGGCAGTTCTTGATGTTCNGATGTTCATTGCTCCTATTTGATGCCTAGTTGATCTCCATATCTTCCATAACTTTTTGCCCTTCTTCTCCATGATTTCTTAGCTCCAAATCTACCTTGAATCCACCATTAGAGCCTCCCAAAGTCCATCCAAAAGAGCACCTGCAAATGCAAGAAAGATGGATGCAAAATGCAATATGAACCTAATCTAGACTCAAGACTCTAAATGATGCATTCTAAAGCTAATATGCTTATTTACAACCTAAATATGAATTAAAACTAAGCTAAAACACACTAAAGTATGCATGAAATTGTATGTACATCAACATTATTAAATAATCTTGTTAAAACCATGGTTTTGGGTTTTGAAATATTTCATGTTTATTGTTAAAATTTTGTTTGAATGTTTTCCCAAGAACTTAATTCATTTTTATATTATAAATTATATTTAAAAAATCGAAACAATAAACTAGTTTTTAAAATCTTCTCTATTAATTAATTGAATAAAATCATAAGAAAACGAAACACAAAAACACATTAATACTATATTCCTGAGAAATAAATCAAGCTAACATAATGTTTTTTTTGTCAACATAATATTTGGAAACTGAATTAATTGAGTTCATGGTTTCCATAATTTTAAGTTGAATTAAATAAAGATTAATTAACATAAATTAGAATTGCTTCAACAAATCAAATTATAACATTAATCCTAAAACCTCACATAGGATTGGCACCTAAGAAAAATTCATTAAAGTGTATTTTTAGTTAATATAGAAAGATTTTTCATTAGATATTCCTGTCGTAGGCATTTTAACGGAACCGACTCAATCAAGAACAACTGAACTCAATTTCACTAACAATCAATTTAGTTTAGGCTTTTCTTCGACCTAAATGGCTCGGTTCTTTTTGGAGAAAAAAGTTTTGGTTCTGTCCAGTTCAACTTATAACTCAATCTATTTTAAATATTAAATAATTTAGTTAAATGGTAGTATATTCTAAATTAATGTTTGATTTTCTTGTCCATATAATTGATTAATATAAATTAAAATTTATTTAGTTTCCAGAACATACAGTTAACTGTAAATCTATGACTCAACTCATATTTTATTTATCTTTTTCGTATAAAATTAATTTTTATTTTCTGCTTGTATATATATAATTTTTCATTCTCTATTTTTACTATTTTTAGTATATTTTTTTACCAATATAATTATATTTCATAATTACAGATTAATTAAATATAATAATTTAATTATGGATTTGAGTTCAGCTAGAGTTTTCATAAGACCGAATATCCCAAACACGAACATAATCCAAAACTTTTCTCACTATATTTTTGTTCTTAAACTCCTGAAATCAAATTTTATGGATGAGAAAATTATGAAAAAAGAGATGTTCCACACTTGACTTAATATAGGTTTCATAGAAAAAACCTGCAACATGTAACAAGTCATGCTTTCTACCAGTAAATTTCATGTTTGTTTAATTTATCTCCAAAATTTTGCCCTTTAGCTTCCAAGTTTGTGTTAAGCCTTGGAAATAACATGTATCTTCCATGCATAATTATTTTCAAGTCATTTTGCGATGCATGTTTGTAATCTCCATTGCTTCTCCTCTTATTACTTTGTTCAATATTTATCGAACTGGCTTTATGACCTATCCATAATTTGATATTTTGAATTGCATTTGTTACCATCATCGACATATCTGGCTTTTCTTAAAAGGACTCATTTTGCTTTTGCGGCCCAACATTGATTTTCTTTTCTGGTGAGAGAAATGTGCTATAGAAAGACACAACATACTTCTTTTGTACATTTTTCTTAGCTTGTTTTGCTTTTATCTCATTTGCATCCTCTCTTCGATTCTAGGTAATTCTCTTATTCTTCTGCCTTTTCTATCAAGGAATTCTTACTGACAATCTCTTCTTTGTCGATTTGTCCTCTAATCCATGCTCTTATTCATTCTCTGTCTTCTTGGTCTACCAAGGTATCCAGGTAAATTGTAGATCTTGCTTACACATGTTTTATTATGGTTAGAATACTCATTTTTCTCGTCTGCTTACTGTCTTTCCGAGATTTTCTTTTTGCTTTTTGTTTCTCTTCTAAAATTTTTCGTAGCATTCGTCCCCCTCGAGGTCAAGTAAAGATGAATATTCTCCACCGCATTCTCCTCCTCTAGTCTCTTATGTGGAAATTAGGATAAGTCAATGGCGATTGCTCAACACTGCTTCCTCTGGATTCGATACAACGTTGAATCAGTCGATTGATTTAATAGAGGACATTTGTGACCCTTCTCTGACTTCATACTCCCTCACTTCTAAGGATAAGACCTCCTTAGAAAATCAAGGAGGAGAAACTTGGAGATTCGAGGAGGAAGTACTCTCTGCCTCCTTCAGTAATATTTCGGGCTCCTTCTGCTTTAAAGCGTGCTTTTGAGGCTTGTGAGGATGAGATGGTAGTGTACTAGGAATTTTGAGGCCGGTTTGCGGGAAACAATTCTTGCCATGGTGGCTAAGGTCACTGAGTACCTCAATATCTCTTCTACTCAGCTCAATCCCCTAACCTAGAAAACCCTCATAGTTATTTAAATCTTAAAGAAGCTTCACGGCTTCTCCTTCGAAGTGAACGAAGTTCTTTACTCTTATTACTTCCCTCATCTTTCTACCAAGGACGATGGATATTACATCTATCAGCGGAGTGACTTCCCCATAGTCGAAGAGGTGAAGAAGCATGACACGAAGAGATTGACTAAAGAAAACAAGTGGGACAGTAGATATGTTTTTAAGAATGTCATGATACGTCATGGTTTTTCCATGTTATTGCATATTGCTGGTAGGTTTAGGATATTGCTATCGGTCAGAAAGCATATTTTGTCGAACTTTGAACTAATTCTGTTGCTCTTTATGTTACAGCCATTTCTCATACCATTATCAGCGAAGGAGATTAGCTGGTCCTTAGAGTACGTAACATGCATGTTGATGAAACACATGTTCCATTCCTCATTAGCCAAGAAGCCCTAAAACGACATAGCATCTAGGGTATGCTTGAAGTTCCTCTTTACTTATCTTACTTTATTTCTTAATCATGTGTTCATCTCTAATAGAAAATTGAAAAACAGAGTGAAGAAATGAATGCTTACTGTTTCATTAACGTTCAAGTTTGTTACAAACCAACTATATATACAATTCTACTAAACCAATCACTCTACAAGTAAACCAACCTAATACATTATATTCACACGTAAACCAATAATTAAACCATAAGGATTCTTCTCCTCCTTGATCACTTTTGGCTAATACCCCCCGTCAAGATGGAGGTGCTAAAATGTCAGTCACACCCATCTTGCCTATGAGCTCTTTGAATGGTTTCGGATATAATGCCTTGGTTAACACATCAGCAATCTGATTGTGTGTTCTCACATGCATGGTCTTTACCAATCCTTCATCAATCCTTTCACGAATAGTATAACAATCTAGCTCCACATGTTTTGTTCTTTCGTGAAATACTACATTATTAGCAATGTGAAGAGCTGCCATATTATCACAATAAAGCAATGCAGGAAGTGTCAAGGGAACCTGTAAATGATCCATGATCCTTTGAATCCATACTATCTCACAAGACGCATCTGCCATTGCTCTGAATTCAGCTTCAGATGTGCTTCTGGAAATGGTTTTTTGTTTCTTGGCTTTCCAAGAGACTAATGAATTGCCTAAGAACATTGCAAATCCTGTAATGGACTTCTTAGTGTCTGGACATGACGCCCAGTCAGAATCTGCAAAACTCTTTAGAGCAAAACCACCAGAAGCATCATAGAAAACTCCTTGACCCACTGTTCCTTTGATATATCTCAAGAGTTTGTGCACTGCCTGAAGATGAGTATCTCTAGGATCAGATGAAAACTGGCATAGAGTGGTCAAGGCATAAGATATATCTGGTCTAGTGATAGCCAAATACATCAATCTCCCCATCAGTTTTCTATAAATTTTAGGATTTTCTAAGATCTCCCCTGTATCCTTAGAAAGCTTGATGGTAGGATCCAAAGGAACAGAAGAAGGCTTGCATCCTAAAAAACTAGTATCATCCAACAGTTCCAAAATATACTTCCTCTGATTAACAAAAATTCCTTTCTCTGATCTTGCTATCTCTAATCCAAGGAAGTATTTTGCCTCTCCTAACTCCCTGAGTTTGAACTGCGCCTTTAATTGCTCCACAAACTCAGAAACAGCATCATCATTATTGCTAGCTACCAAGATATCATCTACATAAACTAAAACAGCCAAGTATCTTCCTCCAACATACTTGACAAACAGAGTATGATCACTATGAGACTTCTTGAAATTCATAGCCATTAGAGATGAAGAAAGCTTCAGATACCATTGTCTAGATGCTTGTTTAAGTCCATATATAGATTTCTGAAGCATACACACTGAGTTAGGAGGATATGAAGTACCTTTCAAGTCTGAATATCCTGGAGGTAGTTTCATATATATCTCTTCCTCCATATCTCCATTCAAGAAAGCATTTGAGATGTCTAACTGTGTCAATTTCCAATTCTTTTTGGCTGCTACATCCAAAAGAATTCTCACTGTAGACAATTTAGCAACAGGTGAAAAAGTTTCACCATAATCTACCCCTTCTTCTTGAGTAAATCCTTGAGCTACTAAACGAGCTTTGTACCTTTCTACACTACCATCTGCATTGTACTTGACTTTAAAAAGCCATTTGCAACCAATAGCAGTTTTATCAGCAGGCAACACACAAACATTCCAAGTGTGAGTTCTTTCCATATTGCCTATTTCTTCATTCATAACATCACACCACAACCCATCCAGCAAAGCTTCCAAATATTTTTGAGGTTCTTTGATTTTGGTAATGGCATTAATAAAAGCTTGAAAGGGCTGAGATAAATATGAATAAGAAATATAGTTTGCAATCGGATAAGGTGTAGTATGAGTAGTAAGAGTAGTATTATAGCAATGAAAATCCTGCAAGTTTGATGGGGTTTTCTTTTGTCTGTGAGGTCTTAGTCCAGAAGGAAGTAAAACGTCAGATGATGAAGCATTGGGATGTGAATGCTCATCAGAAGATGTATGTATAGAAAGCATATCATCAGGGGAAGCAGGGAAAAGAATATGAGGAAAGAAAGTCTTAACATCATCATTGATAGGTGATGATGCAAAGGGAAAAATATCCTCATGAAATATGACATGTCTAGAAATAGAAACAGAGTGTGTCTCTATATCTAGTAGCTTATAACCCTTGTATCCCAATGGATAGCCTAGAAAGATACAAGCCTTAGCTCTAGGATCAAACTTTGTTCTACCTTTGGGACTGGTAGAAGCATAACACAAACAACCAAAGGTTTTCAAAGACTCATAATCTGGTTTCTTATGTGTTAGTTTTTCATAAGGGGTTTTGTTTTCTAACACAGGAGAAGGTAATCTATTTATTAAAAATACTGCAGTTAACACACATTCCCCCCCCCCCCCCCAAANTTGAGATTGAAACAGTAAGGATCTAGCTACATTCAGTATGTGTTGATGCTTTCTCTCAACCACTGAGTTCTGTTCAGGTGTTTCAGGACATGAATGATAAGCTACAATGCCTTTTGATGCATAAAAATCAATAAACTTCAATTCATTTGCATTATCATATCTAACACCCTTCACTTTTGCATTATATTGAGTTTCTATCATCTTAATGAAATCAGGAAAGATCTTTAACACATCAGATTTAGCTATCATTAAGTAAGTCCAAGTAGCACGACTGTGATCATCTACTATTGTTACGAAGTATTTATAGCCATCCACAGTAGGAACACTAAAAGGACCCCAAGTATCTATATGCAACAAATCAAAAGCATGTGAACTCATATTATGCTTAGACTTAAAGGGCAAATGTTTTTGTTTAGACAAATGACATATATGACAAGAATCTGAATGTGCTTTATTTATTCCTTTCTTTGATATTTTCAATACATCTGATATTGTATCCATTTTATCATAAGAAGGATGTCCTAATCTTTTATGCCATAGATTCAAATCAACAACAGCAGTAGAGCACACAGTAGAAATACCTGACAAAGTAACAAAATTATGTGAACCATTGATATCCAGAACATACAAATTTCCCACTTGACTACCTTGACCAATCATCAATTCCTGTGTAATTGCCTGAATGAAACATGCATCAGCAGTAAACTTAACTTCAGAATTCAATGTTTTTGTCAAAACACTCACACTGAGCAAATTAAATTTGAACTCAGGAATGAACAGAACATTGTGTAGTGAGATAGCATCTGTTAACTGAATGTATCCTATTCATACTATGGTAACTGTATATTCATTTGGTAGAGTGACATAGGTGTTATCTACAGACTTATACTCAATGAAAAGGGCCCTATTATGACATACATGATGAGTAGCCCCCGAGTCTATTATCCAAGCTCTAAGAGACACATCTGTTTCTGTAGATACTGAAGATACCAACATGTCATAATAGGAGTGATTATAGAGAGTGATAAAAGTACCTGAAATACCTCCTGTGATTTGTGATATCACAGGGGCAGAAGTTGAAGTAGAAGCATTTGCTTTCTCAGCTATTGGTGTGATCACATTTTTGTGAAGTTGTGAGCTCAGATAAGAAATCACAGTTTGGAGTTGTTCTGTAGACATTGTTTCACAAGAAAAGTTCGAAGTCTGATCTTGAACATTTGAAGCCATTGTATTAGTAGACACCAGATTAGCAGTTCCCACAGTTTGAATTTTCTTCCCTTTATTCATCCAAGGAGGAAAACCATGTTTCTTGTAACACTTGTCTACTGTATGACCAAGTCTTGAGCAGTAGGAACATTTAGGCTTTTGATATCCTGCATTCGTCAACATAGTCTGAGCTTGTGTATGATCAAGATTGCTTCCTTCTTGAACTTGGAAAGCAACTGGACTAGGATTGATCTTCTGTGAGTATCCAACTATTCTCTGACTCTCATCCTGATCCAGCATGTTGTATATTTCAGCCAAACTAGGTCTTGGTTTCATATTCAGAATTTGTCCTCTAATGCTTGCAAACTGCTCATTAAGACCCATAAGAAACTGAATAATCTTGCTAGTTTCTGCTTCTTCTATCAACTCTTTAACCTGCTCACAATTGCACTTCTTAGCTGTGATTGACCTTGTATTAGACAACGGTTCCCAAAGTGTCTTCTTCTTAGTATAGTAAGTAGATAGATCTAGACTTCCTTGTTTCAAATTAGCAATTGCTTGTTCAAGCTGATACTTACGAGGAAGGTTGCTTACTTTGAACCTTGTGTTCAAATCAATCCACATTTCAGATGCATCTTCATAGTACAAAATACTATCATATATTTCTTTGCTAACTACATTCAACAACCATGCTCTCACCATGCTATTACACCTGCTCCAAATTTTGTATAAAGCATCATCCTCATCTGGTCTAAGCAACGTACCATCCACAAATCCTAATTTGTTCTTAGCATCTAAACTCATCCGCATAGCTATATACCAATTGTTATAATTGGTTCCATCAAGAGTTTGATTTACTATGCATAATCCAGGATGATCTGCTGAATGTAAGAAGAATGGACTGTGAATGTTATCATACGATTGCATACCAGGAGTGATCGATTCTGAGAAACCTCTTTTAGTAATCGACATTAGAGTTTTTGTTATCGTCAGATCTGGATCTTTCTTCTTCTCTGTAGATTCTTCTGAATCTGAGACTATGTTTCGATTCCTTAGCTTCCTTCCTAGTTTCCCCATCAGAAGACAACGATTCAACTTAGATCGAGCTCAAATTTTCAGAACATCTTCTTCAAGTGAGATTTTGAAATTCTGACTTCAATCGAAGCTTCGATCAGTGATTTCGCCAACAAATCTTCGGTGAAAACGAAAGGAAATGAAGAAATCGAGCTAGAATCAGAGTGATTTGAGCAGAGATTGCTCTGATACCATAATAGAAGATTGAAAAACAGAGTGAAGAAATGAATGTTTACTGTTTCATTAACGTTCAAGTTTGTTACAAACCAACTATATATACAATTCTACTAAACCAATCACTCTACAAGTAAACCAACCTAATACATTATATTCACACGTAAACCAATAATTAAACCATAAGGATTCTTCTCCTCCTTGATCACTTTTGGCTAATAATCTCTCTCTCTCTCTCTCTCTCTCTCTCTCTCTGTACGATACATGTTAGGAGCTGACGCATTTGCCAATTTCAAAAGAATCAGGGAGGCAATGGCTGCAAAATCGATTGTTATTTATAGTAAAAAACCAATATATCCCCTTAGAAATAGGATGATTCTTCATATTCTTTGATATTAGATTATTTCTTATTAGTTCATTAATTACCATTTGTTTTAATCCGAAGGTTTTTCCTGCTTACTCAGACCAGGAATTTCCCATGCTTTTGGGTAGCGGTCATATTGTTTCGAACCAGTAGGATTTCTCCTGATTCAATTTATTTTCAACAAAATGTAGTCCCTTCGTTTCACAATGTTATATGTTTTAGAAAAAAAAACTTGTTTTACAAAAATATACCTTTTAGGTTTTCTCTGCATTTTAAGTACTCAATGATAATAAATTGTTAAAATAAAGAACTTTTTATTAAAAAGATTGGTTTAAAGGTATAGGAAGTTGTTTTTCTTTAATAAAAACTAGGTATTTATGGTTATATATTACTCATTTTGTTTCAGAATAAGTGATATTTAAGGTTGTTGCACACTGATTAATAGTTTGTTAACTTTTATTCAGTTTTCCTCTTTATCTATAAAAATCGTTCTCCCCAGTTTCAAATTGATAGAGGTTTTAGAAAAAAATTAGTTTCAAAAAGATGGACCTTTTAGATTTTCAATGCATTTTTAAATGATTAATGATATTGAATTGTTGATTTTAAAGTACTATGAGTGAAATTATTGGATAAAAATATAGTAAATTGTATTCTACGCAAAAAAAATAATGTATTATTGTTAGATTTAAATGCTTTCTTAATATATGTGAAATGTCTAAAACATCTATCATTTTGAAACAAAGAGAATATTAACTAAGTTAAGTCAACCAATAAAGAATTAAATTTTATAATACTAATTGTCATAAATACCAAATAAAATTGAATTTTTACATGAAAATGTGAAAACATTATCTAAATTAAAACAAAAAACATTTCTAAAATAACGTTCAATTCGATACGGGGAGTAATTATTAAACTTAAAAAGAAAATTATCCTCTATACATTAATTAAGAAGTAAGTTTGCCACATGTCATCACCACAATTGTTTTTAATAAAAAAATTATGACATGACAACTTAAGATAATTTGATTGGTTTTAAATTAATTTGATTGCAATTAAAAATATTAGACATGGCAACCTAACTTTTAATTATCATTATAATAACTGTTTATCTAAAAAATTGTAACATGGTTTCTATTTGATACATATTATACGCCACATATATAATTTCACATTTTTTCTCAAATTATATTTAAAAGATCCATAAAGATATTTTTGTATTAAATTATATTATAAAAATATTTAGTTTAAAGGACCCAAATTTTCTTTATAATTTACAGAACATTTTAAGTTTTAAAATACAATTTATAATAAATCTGTATATTTTAAAATTTATCTATACACATTACCAATAAATTTCTACAATGAAAATTATAGAGAATAATGATGTATATCAAGAAAACACGTTAGTAAATTTTGTTAAAGTCATAATCATTAGTTATATCATGATCAAAACAAAATCATTAGTTATACTAAATCAAATAAATTATTAACATTCTGATAATAATTTATCCATGCATTGCGCGGAGAATCATTTAGTTTTTGTGAAACAGAAAGGAAAACGTTTTTAATTGTCACGAGTAGTGTCAAGTTTTCCACATTGTATTGATACTTGTATTTACATTAATAATTGTATTTAAGTTTTATACATTAATTACCTCACGGAACAATTAACGTGCCTTTCCCAAACATTAACTATACATTAATTTGAATTTAACGAAAACTAAATATTTAATGTAAATTATTGCAGTTTAATGTGAGTGCAGACAAATTAGTCTACAAAAATACAAAATGATACTGTATTTAACAAACAAATGATAAGTAAAAATTACTAGAGCAAATTAGTAAACAACGGCCGTCTTGGCGCACATTAGTATTCCGTCTTGGCGTACATTAGTATTCCCAACCTCTCATTAAGTTAGATGTTTTTCAAAAAAAAATTGTTTCACAAACATAAAGTTTTAAGATTTTCTATACATTAATGATAGTAAATAGTTAAATTTGAGAAATTTTAATAAAAACTATTAGTTTAAAATTATAGGAAACAAGTTTTTATACATAAAAATGTATTTATGGTTGTACATTAGTCGTTGCATAATATGTGTGAAAAGTCCAAAAAAAATATTTTTATGAAACGGAAGGAGTTATTTTAAAAAATATACCTTAGTCTGCGCATAGTGCGGATCAAATTCTAATATTAGTACAAAGAGTTGTTTCCAATAAAGAAATGATTCATTAAGGAAACTAATTAGTCGGAAGAAATGCCTTCTAACTTTAAAAGATACTTCGTTAACTTTTTTAAAAGATTATTTGATAAACTATAACTTCTTCTTTTTTGTCATTTAGCCTAATAGCAAGTAGTTCCTCTTACTAGAGGTAGGTGCATGGTCTGAACCCCGATTTTTTGAGATGACAACATAGGTGGTGCAACCACTGGTTCACTTGTTTATCTCGATAAACTAAACTATCACTTCATCTGTTATTTTTTTAGAGTTTTTACACAAACGAAAAATATGATCAATACTTATTCCTAAATTATTATTTAATCCAGTTTAAAAAATTTCAATAATTATCAACCAATAATATTTAATCAATTCAAATTTTTTCAATTAATATTTTAAATTTTACCACTAGTTAATATTAATTATCAAAAAGCACATATAGCACCTAAAATTCAATATTTGGAGAGCAAACTAAAAATTTAGAAGATCAATATTTTAAGAACAAAATTAGTATAATTTATGATGCATCATATATATTATTGAAAAATAATAATAATAATAATCAAGATGTAAGAATAAAAAATGTAGAAAAATTAATTAACAAAAATAAACTTTGTGGGTCAAATTTTAAACTTAATTAAGACAATGTTCTAAAAGGAATAATGATTCATACATAAAATTGTAATTTTTACAAATTTTTCAGAATTTTTTTTAATATGGTTATTTATTGATTTGTAAACATATGTAAAATCGATTCACCCAAATTAAAGAGAATTGTAAAAATTTATCAATGCATAAGCAGTTATATGTTTAGTTTATAATAGTTAATAAATAAGTACAATTGCATATTATCTATACAAAAAATCTTATTCGTTAAAGGATTAACAAATTTTCTATTTTTATAAACTATCATTTATGAATGAACTCTTACCAATAATTTTATTAATAGCATCTAAAACGTTTTAAAAACCAAAATGTTGCGTACGATGCACGAAATATATGTTCAAAAACTACGAAGATGAAATAAGTATAATTGCATTTGATCGACACGAAAACCGTATTTTTATGGGTTAACAAACTTTTATTTTGTTTTTTGATTTTTCATTTTTATAAACCTATCAAACTTATTAAGATTGTCGTTTTTGATCATCGTTTATGAATGAACTTATCAATAGTTTTATTGATAAGCTTATAAAACGTTTAAAAAACACGTACGATGCATGGAATAAAAATTCAAAAATTATAAATATAAAATAAGTAAAATTGCATATGATCGACAAAAGCTCTTAGTCGTTATTGACAAACATTTAAAACGTTTTAAAACCCAAAATGTTACATATGATGCATGGAATAAAAATTCAAAAACTATAAAAATAAAATAAGTAGAATTGCATATGATTAATACAAAATCTTATTCATTTATAGTTTAACGAACTTTTAAATCTTTTTAAGTAATTCTAATTAAGATTGTCGTTTTCGGTTATCATTTAAGAATGAAGTTTTATCAAGTTTTTTTTATTGATAAGCACCTGAAACATTTTAAAACCTAAATGTTGCGTATTATGCACGGTATAAAAATTCAAAAACTATAAATATAAAAAAAATATGTCCAAAAATTTCATGAAAAGATTGATAAAATGCATGTTTTAAATCTTTTTTTGTGAAAAAGTAATTTCTCAAAATTCATAACTCAATACTTAAAACATTGAACTCATATGTGAAAGTAAATAATGTACCAAAGTAAAGTTGTTGACAGAAAACCCTCACATGATTACCCGCCAAAAAGTTACAGTTTTACAAAAATAGGAAAAAGTTGACTGAATTGCAAAAATGATGAGTTCGAATGTGAAAACTATGAATGGATTACCTAAAGCCACATAATTTAGGATTGACTTCAAAATTTCGAAATTTGTTTAATATTGAAATATTAAAATTCATAGAAATCCAAAAAAGAATGAGTAGTGCAGTTAAATGGAATAGGTTCTCCGTTACAATAGCCACAAGAGCCTCGTGCTTTACTTCTTCTATTTAAACTCTTGTGTTTCGTTCGTGCAGTTGATGGAAAAAAGCAACTGATTCTCCAATTCTGGTCTTTCATTGACTGACAGACTCCATTGTTAGAAGCTGATAGGTACTCTCTTCATTTCTTTACTCAAAAGTTTCTTTTTTTTTTGTTTTCTCTGATGATACACTTGACAAATAGAGATTTTGGGTTTAAAGCAATGACCTTCGTTATTTTTTATCAGTTGATGTTGTTTTTATCCAAATGATTGATAACTCCGATATGATGCAGAGAAGAGAACAGTCGCGTGGATCAGCGATGGATGAGCGCGTGGACATCCCATTAAGCAATGGCAACGAGCGTAGCAGGAGAGCCGGGTTCCCTCCGCCATCTCCACGGCCCATTTTGCCGTATTCTCAAAATCCTTTTACCATTGACAGAGCGGGCATGCTACCGTCTCCCGGGAGCTCAATCCCGCCCATTCCAACATATTCTCAGATTCCAGCGACCTGTCAACCAATCGGTCCACGTCTCTCGAGGTCGCTGTCTCAGCCGTCCCCAGTCTACTCCTTAGATGGCTTGCTGATGTCAAGCCAGTTGCCAGAGTCGTTCCATGATTCTCCATCAGCACAGGTGGAGAATAAAGACTCAGGTGGGTTTAAATACCCTTCGTTGCCTCCCACTCCGCACAGGAAGTCTCATAGACGGGCCATCAGTGATCATTTTCCTTTTGAATTTGATAAAATAATGGCTCAGAATTGTCGGCGATCAATGTATCCGAAGCCATTTGAGGTAGTGGTTGGGGAGAGTGAGCCAAAGGAAGGCGTTGGACAAAGAAAAGCTGAGGAGGTGGACCTGCTCTCTGCCTTTACAAATCTCGATACCAGCAACTCGGATGGATCGAAAAGGTTGAAGAGGAGAGGAGGCAAAGACATTGCTGCTCCTTCAAGCATACACTACTCCAGGAGTGCCTCAGTGGATAGTTTGCTAGAAACTGTGAAGCTGAGTCATTCTTCTTCCGGAGATTCACATTACCTAACGGATTACGCAGAAGTTGGGCACAAGTTGACTAAGTCAGAAATGAAGAAGATTGCGGATATGGGTAAGCTTGCAGAGTTGGCTACTGTTAATCCTAAGCGGGTCATAAGGTAAGTGTGGTCAGTTTTTTTGTGTCTCAAATGACATTTATGATATCTCCATGTGATCCGCATTTTGTTTGTTTTCAGAATCTTGAAAAACAGAGAGTCGGCACAACGTTCAAAGGAGAGGAAAGCGCAGTACCTGAGTGACTTGGAAAACGAAGTAGAGACTCTTGAGACAAAGAACGCTGCATTGTCTGCTCAGCTTGTGATTGTGCAGGTGAACATCCAAACGGTTCGGTCCTTGGAAGGAATATTTGTTGTTGCTAAGGTTTGTTGTGTGCAGAGAGACAAGGAGGTGCTGATGGGCCAGAAAAGGGAACTGGAGATGCGTCTTGAAGGAATGGAGAATTTGGTACAATATCATAACAGTACGCCATCGATCTTTACTTATTTCTATTTGGTTTTCTAAATACTTGTATGTTTTTTAATTCCGTGCTCTGTAACTAACTCTGTGTGTTGCTCAGAACTGATTGAACATTTGAATGGAGAAGTGGAAAGTCTCAAGGTGGCGGCAACTGGTGAGATGAGCAGCCACAGAGCCCGGTGAGGTTCCAGCAACGCAGCTTCAATCCCAGTTTCTAATATAAGGATTCGATTGAGACAAGTTTTTATAGTTGTTTCAGTTTTATTTATGCGCAGTGTCATGTCTGAGTTGTAAAATAAATCATATTTTGTCATAAAAAGAAAATTCGGTTGATAGATAGGAAACTGATTTGTAATGGTTAGATTTTGAAGAGAGATAGAGAGCGAGTTTTCAGACAATGTTAAATCTCTCCTTTTGTTTTATCTACCGGTCAAGTTGTGTCTTTCTTTTATTAAATTTTATTTTATCCAAATTCTTAAAATTTCACACCAAAACAACACAAACAAATAAATAAATAAATAAGTCAAAATAAATTCTTAAAATTTCACACGAAAACAATACAAATAAATAAATAAATAAGTCCACATAAATTCTTAAAATTTCACACGAAAACAACACAAATAAATAAATAAATAAGTCCACATAAATTCTTAAAATTTCACACGAAAACAACACAAATAAATAAATAAACAAGTCAACATAAAAAATAGATAGTTTCTCTCTCTAGCGGCGATTGAGAAACCTTAAAAAATTGGATGTTGAAACCGACAGTCGGCGTTTTCTTCTAAGTCACAATCGGGTTGTGGTACTTTAAAGTTTTCCTTTTGTTGTTTCTCGGTTATAGTTGTTGGTTGTGTCTGACCTTGTGTTTCTTGAGCTCAAACCCTTGATTTGAAAAGAGTTGATGGTCGAAAAGCTGCTGGATAAGGGAGCGGAATTCGTAGACGGTCCCGTCTCTGTTCTTCAGATTTCTTATCTCGTCACTTTCTATTTTAGAGGAGTTAGGGTTTGGTCTGGTCGTTTGAGTCACTCTGAGGTGATAGACGGCTTAAGGTTTTCTTTTAGACTGAGTAAAGAGCTCGCCGGAAAATGCAGACCGTCTTTGGTTTTATTAATTCCGGCAGGATCTATCTCTCTGGTGGTTTGCTCGATGGCTTATGGGATTTAGCCAATACTCTGTCCGTTTTCTCTGCTCTGTTTTTAACCTTTGCCGAAGTCATTGTTTATTTAGTATTGTCTTGAGCGGTTTTAGTTTGTTGGGTAGTAGTGTAGTAATTAGTAGGAAGTGGCTTCAGTGGTTGAACATTTTTGTTTTGGTATTTCGTGCGGGCTACGTGGTTTATGGGTTGAACGAGAAGTGTCTTCCTCCTATTAGTTAGGATCTACGGAATGCTTATGGGAAGATGTTTCCGGGTCCTCAATAAGAAGGTGTTTTAGAGCTTCTAGCCTTTGGTCGTTGACTTTCAATAGACATCTAGAATGGTGTTTATGTTTTTCGGTCTGAATTTTAATTTCGGCAGTGTTTCTCATGGCTCATTCTCAGTAAAAGAGCAATATAATGAGTGTCGCTCGGAGATCATCCCTAATAATCGCGGTTCGTAAAGCTCAACTCCACTACTCCTCCTATCATCTTCATTCTCCACCTAATCCGTCCTTATCTTTAGAGTTCATTATGTTTATCCCCTAGCTTTTCCTTGTGTTGTGTTGTTTAGTTGTTCTATTTTCGTGTTTGTTTGGCTCTGAGGGAATTTTTTAAACCTTAGTTTGGCTTCGGAAAAACATTACGTTTTTAAAGACTTAAAATTTTTAATTGGTTTTGAATTTTAATAAATAACTCCATATGGAAAAAAAATAAAAAGATAAAAAGAAAAAAGAGACGAATATGGTCATATTCTCTTCTTCTGGGATGTTCCATTTTCCGACCAGTGGAGTGGATGATTGATTTGGGTTTGGTCAAACAAAGAGTCGCCGTTTGTTACTTTCTCTATTTGCGCCATTGATTCAAATTTGTTTCTTTTTCTACTTTGATTTGGGCAATTTATTGTTGCGTTGAACAAATTAAGAAGAGGTGCTGCTGCTTATCACCATTTTGCACATCACTGCAAGCTTCGACCTTTTAGGGCTTTTTTTGCTTCTTGTTCAAAGTTGTGATGCAGAGAGTTAATTCTTCGTCTGCTACATCTTCTTCACCCATTACCCCTAACCACCACCAGTTCCGACATCCTTTCGGCGGTGGCGCCGGTAATAGACTTGGAGCTCCGCCGCCTATCCCACCCGTTTCTCCCTACTCTCAGATCCCGGCGACCTTGACCCCCAGGCATTCTCGGTCTATGTCGCAACCGTCTTCCTTCTTCTCCTTTGACTCCTTGCCCCCGTTAAATCCTGCTCCGCCGGTTTCGCTGTCGGCGGAGGAGAGGAACGCCTCCGGATTCAGCCCTTCGCTACCTCCATCACCCTTCACCATGTGTCATTCTAAGGTCGTCGCCGGCGATGTCGATAATCTACCGCCGAGAAAATCTCATAGGCGTTCGAATAGCGATGTTACTTTTGGCGTTCAGAATCAGAAGTCGCCTACTGTGATCCCTTCCAGGTCTTTGGAGAGATCGATCTCCGGCGGAGAGGTTTCAGATTGGTCCAATTTGGTCAAGGAAGAGCCAGGATTCGAAAGAGACGGCTTCTTCAAGGGAACAAAATCAGAGCGTGGAGGAGCTAATGCTATGGACGATGTTTTCACGGCTTATCTGAATCTTGACAACATTGATGTCTTGAATTCTTTTGGACAGACTGGTAGTGGGAATGCGGAGGAGATGGAGAGCAGTAGAGGCAGCGTGACTAAGAAGACGAATGGCAGTGATTCCGAAGGAGAGAGCAGTGCAAGTGGGAATGTGAAGGCTGATGTGAGTTCTTCAGGAGTGAAGAGAAGAGCCGACGGAGATATTGCTCCCACTAGTAGACATTACCGGAGTGTTTCAATGGATAGTTGCTTCTTGGGGAAGTTGAATTTCGACGATGATTCATCGCTTAAGCTTCCTCCAACCGATTCAGGTGAGGGGAATTCAATTGCTTACAGTGTGGAGTTTGGAAACAGTGAGTTCACTGCAGCTGAAATGAAGAAGATTGCAGCTGATGAGAAACTCGCTGAGATTGTGATGACTGACCCTAAGCGTGTGAGGAGGTAATAAGCACTAGTCTTGCGCTTCGTTTCACATTTTGGCATTGTTGTTGTTGTTGTTGTGATGTAACTGATTGCTTTAACCATTTTGTTAGAATCTTGGCAAACCGTGTATCTGCTGCACGCTCAAAGGAGCGCAAGACGCGATACATGGCAGAGCTAGAACACAAGGTGCAGGCACTTCAGACTGAAGCTACATCATTATCGGCTCAGCTCACACATTTGCAGGTGAGAGACAAATCAAAAACTATGTGTCCTGTCTGAATAAGTCAGTAGTCCTTATATTGTTTTTCTCTCGGGCTCAGAGAGATTCGATAGGGTTGACGAACCAGAACAGTGAGCTCAAGTTTCGTCTTCAAGCTATGGAGCAACAAGCACAACTCCGTGATGGTACGCACCTTATTTTATCAAACCTCTTCATCCTCTATTTTTGGGATAGGGTTACCAAGTTCTTTTAGGATTGTTTTTGTATTCAAACTCGAGGGAATGGAACCGAATCAGCGTCATGTCCTTGGCCGGGTTCTTCATGTTTTTGGTTTCCTGAGCCTTAAGTCGGAATAGTGTTTTTAACTGTGAATGAAAAATCCTTAAACTTTCTTCTTGGAAATATACTCTTTGGCTGCAAGATTCATTCCATGCTGATAGGTCTATGTTGAAGCCACTCTATGAAAAGCTTTAAATATTTCTTCTTGAACCTTGTCCGTGTCGCTTAGTTCTTCTAGAACAGTAATATTTTTGTTGTCCTTGTTTGGCAGCTCTGTCGGAGAAACTGACTGAAGAAGTCCAGCGATTGAAAAAGGTGATTGGGGAGCCGAGCCACCGGCAAGGTGACAGCAGCAGCAACAGCAGCGAATATAACATATCCAAGACATCACTAAACCCGGAGATGTTTCAGCAGCTTAGCATCAGCCAGTTACAACATTCCAGTCAGAATAGCACTATGAAACCGTCAAATGAATAGGGTAAGAAAGAGTACTGAAAGTTACATATATACAATAATAATAATCTTATGTGTAGAGTCTGTTTTTTGGAACTTTTTAAAGAAACATGTCAACATTTTGTCAAGGAAATTCGATCGAATTTCTTAGAACAAGAAACACACACATATATATATAGATATAAAGTGAGTGGTAATGGAGGTTCTGCTTCTGAACATTGTGATCTTCTGTCTTTTTGGTCAAATGTTACAGTTCGGATTTTTTTTTGAAGCTGTTTGATTTTAATATCATTTACTAACAAGTCCCTTTTAAGATTTATTTAATCTCATTTGATGTAATAACATAACAAGTTAACGTCTATGAGACTAAATTGAAACAGTTTTTCTCTCAGGTTTAAAATTTACACAAAAATTATTGAGGGTTGTAAATTGAGATTTGGTGATAGTTGAAGGTCTTTTTGGGTAGTATCATGACACGACTATCATCAACTTGTGTACGGAATGGGACGAAAACGAAAGATTCTGCCAAAAAATACTCATCCATTTGTTTTTCTCCTTTACGGCTTTTTCTAATTCGTGTTCGGATTTCCGAACAAGAATATGGATTTACCAATAAACATGCATAATTAGTGGAAATACTAAGAGAAAATTCGGCTAAATATTTAAAACTTGATCAAAAATAGTTCAGTGACTCTTTAGACATGAGTAATAACATAAATCCAAAATACCTGATGTGTTACTATAAAGAGATGAATATATTCGGACTGGATGGACCCCAAAATCGGCCTTGGATGGACCATGACTTTGTTTTATCCACTCAATTATGGATGGACCGTGAGTTACTTGATCGGATAAAGTATTAATGAGAAGGACTAAGATTAAATCAATGATTATCACGACCATATTTAACCGGTGCCTATCATTGTCTAAAGAATTCGAATGTACAAGTTGGCAAGTGGAAACTGAACTTGTTCGAAAATTGAGATGGACTTGGCAGACTGGCCGGTGTCAGAATATATATAAGGTAAGATTTTGTGATTTTCGGATGAGCTCGATGGTAAGGTTGGAGTCAAATAAAGACTGTCACATCATACAAGACTTGTCGGAATTCAGATAAGGATGATCTGATTTAGACAAGACAATTATTCCTGTAGGATCCATACAAGGAAGTTGATCAAGGACTTAAAATTTTTGCCTAAGGAAAATGGGCGGGGATGGTTACTAAACTCAAATGTGAGTGGAAACGTTTACTGTTGGGGTAATTTTATTCCTTTAGAGTCCGCTATAGCTTAGACCAAGGAGACATAAACAAACCCCTAGTTGTAGGTGCTAACCAAGGCCATAGCCAAGGACACCATCACCAAGCCGAGGTCATAGCCGAAGTAGGGCAGATATCCCCTTAGTCGGTCTAAGATCTTAAGAGATAAGGACAAATGCCTTAACGAATCTAGGGAAATATTCATTTTCGTATGATAAGCTCGAATATAGAAGTTATCCATAAAATATATGGAAATACCCAAAAAAATATTTTAATCGATTCTCTTATTCAATCAATAAAGAAGAAATCGTTTGCACAACTTTTTTGTCTCTTTCGCTCATCTCTTTCTCTAAAACCCTAGAAAACCTTTGGTCTCTTGTTCTTCTCCATCGAAGAATCACCAAAAAATCTCCAAACTTTTACTGTGGCTTAAATCGAGGGAACTAAGGCAAGAACAGTTATATGGATGGTTTCCTTGAGCCAAAACGTTGAGGAATATAGTATTAACTTACCCGGCCCCCACAATTATTTCATCATTTCTCTATGAAATACTAAGAATTCAGAAAGAAAGTGCGATTCAGAGAGATCTGGTCGAAAGAAACGAAAGGAGATCCGAAAGAATGTTCTGTCGACTACTTGAGTATTTGAAAAAAAAGTATCATTAAAACTAAAATGATGAAAATTGAGAGTAGAAAATCTTACTTAAAGCCAGTGAGTTCAAAATTTATTCATTTGATTTTATAAAAAATTTAAAATATCATAAATTTTCTTATTCGAAGGAAAAATTAAATTTATATTATTGAAATAAAAATTAAAAATATTAAAAGTATTTCAAATGTTATCGACTAAGTTACTTCTAATTTTAAAATATGATATAATTTATACGAAAACATATATTTTTCTCTTTCTATAACATATATGATAATACAATTAACTTTGATATAATTATTATTATTTATTATATGCATATCACGTAAAATAATTTGTATATATATATGCACTAAGTAATTACTAGAGACATTGTTTTGCTGCACCTACCTCCTCTCTTAATATTTTGTTTTCTCACTAGAGAAAATAAAATTTGAAACTCTTTGTTCATTAATTAAATGGTCCCATATGTTATCACCTATTAGCCTATATAGATTATGGAAAGCACAAGTTTCTAATAAAGTAAATGCTTATGCAAAATTCTACAAAATAAAAACACTTTTAGCATCGATATTCTTAAAACAAAAATGTACACAGAAAATTTTCTTTTTTTATTATAAGTAGTGTGTTAATAAACATACTAAAAAGAATAATAATTTCAATTCTGCTCTTAAATAATACATTGTGTAAGTTAATTTATCTCATTACTTTATAACCAAATACCAGGTGTTAAAGGCAAAATAATACAAGGTTCTTTGTGTAATACTTCGAAACGCAAGAGAGTAGAATTATTTTTTTATGTCTTTTGATTCTAAGCAAGAAGTAGAACATATATACTGAGTAAGAAACCCTAACTATAGTTATAATTATTTGATATATGATTAGGCTATGTCCCTTTCTCACCGTTAGTAGCTTTGTATTTATAATAGTAAGTTGATGTATCTTCTTAATTTGAAATAAAAAAGATTCGTGTATATCTTTACATATTAGAAGATTCAATTTATCATGCTTAGTCGAACCAGAAATTTCTGCTGCAACTTGGGGACATTGTCGTGTTTCCTATCAATAGATTTCTCCTCATTTAATTTATTTCCAATAATAGAGATAAAACTGTTAAAACTAACAAAACAATATCCAAATTGTTAAGATAAAAACTACTTACTTTGAGATGAAAATACGTTCTAACAACACTTTTTTTTGGGTTTAAAAGTTCTAACAACAGTTAACATAATAGACTGAGTACTAAATATTTTTTTGCCTACTAAATTTATATAAACAAAAAATGTAATAAAATACAGCAACATGCTCACATCTATCGATCGGCACTCTCTTGGTTCGATTGAATGTTGACAATTTTGTTCCGTTGAATGAGAATATATATGCCAAACAGTCAATATATATGTACTCATTCTTAGTAGCGCAAGCCTTCACTCCGATTTATTATATAGCTCGCAAAAAATTAATTTAGTTTACATTTCAGAGCACCCTTGAATGCAAAACAAACTTAGGGTGATAAACTTAATTAGGAATTAACAAACTAAAACCCCAATTTTCGTAATCCACCAAAAAGGATATTTTACGCGGATGGTAAAAAAAAAACCCTTTTGATACCAATATTCATCCAAAGGTAACAAAAAAAATGTTGATATGTGATATATAAGCTTTCTCATCTGATCATGGATGTTAGAGATTGGAAAACTTCTTCTTCACAAGGAATAGTGAGTCCCATGTCGTGATTGAATCCAAATTCTTCCTCTGCCTTTTGAAGCAAGCTCTTGAACTTAGGATGAGTCAAAAAAGAGATGGGTACGATGTAACGGCTTCTCTTTTCACCTACATAGACCGCAAAATGGCCTTTTGGTACGTCTAGAGGCAAGCCATTCACGTCATAGCATTGTTTCTTGGCCAAGCTCGAGCATTTTTTGAGGATTTGCTTCAGCATTACGGTTTGTGTTACCTTTGATCTTTTCACCGCCATTGTTAGTTATTGTTTCTTGAGAGAAGAAGAAGAAGAAGAAAAAAAAAGGAAGAAGGAGTTGAGGTTTAGATGGCGGAGAGAAGGTGAAAGAGTTATTTATGGTGGAGAATGAGGAATGGGGATATGTGATGCTTACGCCAATATTTCAATTTTTTATTATTATTATTATTCAAATATTAGATATATGGTCAATTGGGATAGATTCGTCCATAAGTGATTGAAAGAACTTATTAAAAAACGTCACTAACTCTGCACTTGAATTTATTTTTCATAGATGCAAACAATTTTTGGAGCGTAAGTGTTTTTGCGCTTTATCTATGGTGGATCTATGTTAAAAAGATTTTTCGTTTTTAATAGGTTCCTAACCCAAAAATACTAACAAAATTGTGTTTCTTTTGCTTTTGAAATACTTCCTCTCTTGCAAAAAAACTGTCGCTTTTAAGTGTAAAAATTAGCTAGGGCTCCCAATGGCAATTAGGGTTTCACCGGATCTCCATCTTCTGCTTCTAGATCCATCGGTCGGATCTCCTCTTTCCTCAGTGAAGGTATCTACACTCGTTTGTGTCCAACTTACTGCTTTTTGCAGTCTCTTTTCACCCTTTCACCAATTTGGTGACTTCTTTTCATCGCTTGTTTCCCAAGGGTAAGAAACCTTATTGTTACCGTCACGACAAAGATACCATACATAGTGATCTCTTCTTCAACCACTGTAAGGGCAAACGTCTACTAATGGCTCATCGCTATTCAAGGGAGGAGAAAGGGAAGGGCTCTAGTTCGGGCCACCGCTGGATCATGGACCCCCCACCACGACTCCCCCATGTGAATAATGATGATTTGATTAAGGAGAATTGCCTAACCTTAATCGGTTGAGTCACAAACCTTACAACGACCAAAAGTTGTCGTTAATTTCATGCCCCAACTGTAGGAAATGCAGGGACGTACCGAGGGCAGGGACTTGGGCAGGGAAAGGTTTAGCATCAAACTCCAATCTGAGGAGGATCTTAAGTCAATTATGCGCAAAGCTCCATTCAATTACAAAAAAATGGATGTTGGTGATCCAGAGATGGGAGCCGATAATCTCCGATGCTTTCCCCTGCCACATTCCTTTCTGGATCTCTATCCATGACCTCCCTCTCCACTACTTCAAGCAAGACACTATCAAGGCGATTGGCCACGGACTTTACAAGTACCTTGACCATGATGCAAGAAAGGGATGAGTCTAAGTGCAAATTAATGCTTTAAAGCCGCTTATTATGAAGAAATTCTTCACTTTTCCTACTGATATCTCAGGTTTTCACCCAAGAAAACGCTGCAAGCGTACATATGCGTACGTTGTAGTGGTTCGGGATCGAATCCACAAAGACCAAGAGTTGCACGAAAAGTTATGAATCACACACGAGCTAAAACGAAAAAGAAGAGTTGTAAAGTGATGCTGTAAATCGAAATAAGCAGAGAAAGCAACGAAACAAGTGGTGTAAATCAATCAGAGAAAAAGCGTTGGGTACAGGGTGTTCTCAGGGAAATAATTTCATCAGGATTATAGGTTTGTTGTCAGGGAAACATTTAAGAACCATTTTGAACTCAATTCCTTCTTCAGGTGGCGCGTCTGCAATGTATGGCTTCAATTGTTGGCCATTCACAGTGAATCTTCGTCCATTATCTTCAAGAATGATAGCTCCACATGGTCGAACCTCAACAATCATGAATGGTCCTGACCAACGCGATTTGAGCTTACCCGGTAACAATTTCAAACGTGAGTTAAATAAGAGTATCTGATCTCCTATAGCGAAATGGCGTGGAATGATTTTCTTATCACAGAATTCAGGCGTATCTCATCAAGTTCATTGATCTGTATCATCCGCTTCTTAGCTGCAGGCTTGATGTCGAAATTCATCAACTTCGTAGCCCATAATCCATTGTACTCCAACTCAACATGCAAGTGATAAGACTTCCCATAGACTAGATGATATGGCTTCGTGCCCAAAGGACTCTTGTATGCAGTGCGGTATGCCCATAATGCTTCATCAAGCTTCACAACCCAGTCTTTCCGCATCTTGCCAACTGTTCTCCAGGATTCCCTTAATCTTTCTGTTGGAAATCTCCACCCGGCCTCTGGTTTGAGGATGATAATGTGTAGCTACCTTATGTCGAACTCCGTGCTTCTTCAGCATACTCTCAAACAGCTTGTTGATAAAGTGCGATCCCCCATCATTGATGACAATTTTGGGGATTCCAAATCGTGGGAAGATCACTTATTTAAACATCTTTAAGACGACCTTGACATCATTTGTAGGGCTGGCCAGCGCTTCAACCCATTTGGATACATAGTCTACAACAACCAAGATGTATTGATTTCCATAGGATGGTGAGAATGGTCCCATGAAATCAATGCCCCAAACATCTAATACCTCAACTTCCAAGATGAAGTTCTGAGGCATCTCGTTCCTCTTGCAGATATTGCCCTTTCTCTGACAGGCATCAAACTTGAAAATGAAGTCATGGGTGTCTTGGAACATTGTAGGCCACCAGAAACCTATCTGTAGTACCTTCGAAACGTCTTGATGGTAGTGAAGTGTCCAACATACTCTGAACCATGACAACGATTCATCTCTTGTAGAGAAACGAATCATCCCAGAAATAATGTCTGACGTCTCTGAGGAACTTTTCTTTGCATAGCCTGCGAAATTTGGTGGCTCTACTTCGGAACTCAGATAATTCGCAAAGTCCGAACCAAGGAATCTCATCATGGATCTGTTTAATGGAAAAACATCTGCTTCATCCAAATACTCATCCTCCAGCAAGGTGACCATGTAGATATTCTCCTCTGGAAGACTATCATCAAGTGATGTCTCAACTTCCACTTGCAGACGAGAAAGGTGATCAGCAACATCTGACCCAAAAACAAAGTTATTAGCAACACCATTCTCGATACCTCGTTTTTCCTGAATCTCCAGATCAAATTTCTGCAATAGCAATATCCATCTCAACAATCTCGATTTAGCATCCTTTTTAAACATAAGATACCTCAAAGCCGCATGATCGGTATGAACAAAGACTTTGGATCCCACCAAATACTGTATGAACTTCTCGAATGCATAAACCACAACCAACATCTCCTTTTCTGTAGTTGCATACTTGATCTGAGTGTCATCAAGTGTCCTGCTGGCATAATAAATCACATGAAGCTTCTTATCCTTTCTTTGACCCAACACTGCTCCTACTGCGTAGTCACTGGCATCACACATCACCTCGAAAGGTAAATCCTAATCCGGTGGCTGCACAATTAGAGCGCTGACTAGTGCCTCCTTGATTTTCTCAAAGGCTAACAAACAATCAACATCAAAATCGAATTTAATATCCTTATAGAGTAATCGAGTTAGAGGTTTGGAAAGCTTGGAAAAGTCCTAGATGAACCATCTGTAGAACCATACGTGTCCAAGAAAGCTACGAATATTCTTGGTAGATGTAGAAGGTTGAAGACTTGTCATCACCTTTATCTTAGCACTGTCAACTTCTATTGTTGGGGTCAAAAATGGTCACAATGAAATCAATTCCTAGAAGCGTAACGGAAACATCGTCTCTCTTTCGGAAATGAAAATCGTGAGAGGATTATTAATTTTGAGGCTCTTGCCATCTAGTAAATCTCCTCTCGATCAAATGTCGAAGCTACACATCTAGCAAACCATAAGCGACCGTTTCGCAAAATCCAGTCACTTGTGGGAAACTAAACGCGAAAATATCAAATCAATGTCCGAGATCTCCGAGAGATCTCAACAAAAGAGTTTCAAAGCGATAGGAAGTCACCGTAAACGATGGATAACCGCGTCGATTCGGAAATACGAGCAGTACAGACAATGACAAGTCTAGCCGCCTGTTGGACGACTATACTCGTGCCAAGTCTAGTCGCCCGTCGGGCGACTAGACTCGTGCAAAGTCTAGTCGCCCGTCGGGCGACTAGACTCGTGCAAAGTCTAGTCGCCCCACGGGCGACTAGACTCTCGAAAGGTCTAGTCGCCCAATGGTAGACTAGACCCACAACACGTCTAGTCGCCCGTTGGGCGACTAGAGTCTCGTAAGGTCTAGTCGCCCAACGGGCAACTAAACCCACGACACGTTTAGTCGCCCGGGCGGCTAGACGCGGGCAATGTCTAGTCGCCCACGGTTGACTAGACCACGTCCTCTCGATCATCTTCTCCTTCAAATCTTGGTTCGGTTGTCTCTTGTTTCGTCTCGATTGGAGTTTCCGTTTAAGTTTCGCGGTAATAATCGTAAAGACTTGTTCTTTTCGTAGAAACTTCGTATCGATTGTATAAAACGATAACGGTTAATTCGAACACCAACATTGTCTTAATTATACAATTAGTCCTATCATTTCGCGAAACTGTCGCCGCGTAGTCGTACGAAGAACGATTTCTCCGAAAGAAATTATAAAAGTCACTTAGTCGCAAAATGGTCCAGGAAGGCCCAAAACGCGACAAAAGTCCACCTACGATTTCGGAACGAGAATGGGCCCAACTGCGTCAATGATTTACCTGAGTTCCGCGGAAGATAAAAGGAAAATACGATAAAGTCAAAATCTAAAGATAAATATGGAAAAATCGTAAAGATAAGGAATATTCTCGAAAAAAGGAATTTTCCGCGGAAGGATATGCTCAAATCTAGGGCGAAAAAGGAAATGAGATCAACTTACGAAGGCATATAATAGAGGGGCTAAGGAGAAGAAAGAGAGGGAGACAGATAAATTTCTTCACAACTCACACTTAGAGCATTAGGTTTATTTTCGTTTTTGCTAGCGAGCTGCGTCTCAATTAGGTTTACAAGTCTTACGCTGTTAGAACTAGGATACTCGCCGACAGCTCTCGCGGCCACGTTTTATCACCTGTTGTAACGCTCAATGCAGATTCGGAATAAGATCTCTATTGATCTATTTTCTTTCAATTCTCTTTTACTTTTACTTCATCGTCTGTTTTCTTCGTACTTTTGATCTATCCTTGTTTGGCTTAGCAGAAATCCGAGACCTCAAGGAAAGTTAGGTTTTCCTGTATTTCCTTCGAATACGATAATCGACAGTGCGAATTTCAGTTCCCATAGTTTGGTGTTAGAAGGAGGGTGCCTATTCGCTCAAGGTACGAATCAATCTAACTCGCAGCCGCAAAACGCTAGATCGAGCACGAATATAGACGATCAGAACAATAAAGTAGCTCGTGACAGCGACAGTGCCTATAACGACGTTGAAAACACTCCAGCGACGAACAACACCGCGGTCAACGCTGACGCAAACACCGCGGCGTTCAAGGAGATCAAAAAGATGTTCTTGACTCTCGAAAAGAAGTTGACTGTACAAGACAAACTGACTAGCTCTCTCGCTAAAAAGGTTGAAACCTTAACCGCGAGGACTAAAACTATTCTTCCGCGTGGAGCTACCAGACTCCTCGGAAGAAGACTCGACTTCACCACTCCATGTGACTTACTCCAGAACGCGCAGGAAAATCCATCAGGACAAAGCCCCGATGTAACCACCCCTATCGCGCCTCGGAATAAGGTGGAAGATCCCCCAAATCTCGAGATGGAAACGGAGGATAACGAAGTCGAGGGAATTGACCTAGAATTCAGCGATTAATCTGATTCCACGGATGAAGATGCTGACGTACACACAAGAAGGGTTAAGGGTCGCGCAACGCGGAAGGATTCTCAGCTCAGCGAACCCATAACAGAAGAAGAGGAAAATATCTTCTAGGTAGAGCAAGAGAAACAGGCCGAGGAG
>OVAN01003741.1:0-27979 GCA_900406275.1 Anastatica hierochuntica
TAAGTCTTGACGGCGGTGAGTCTAGCTGTTGGTCGTGTTTACGAGTAAGTCTGATTAGCGTTGCGATTTTGGACGTTGATTTCGAGATGACCATTTTTGACACCAACAACACACTTTGGTCCTTGTGGATTTCGATACCCGAACCACTACAACGTACTAACTGTACGCTTGCAGTNAGTGATTTCTTGGGTGAAAACCTGAGCCATCAGTCTTCTTGCTTTTTAGGCGCGATGTTATGTAGAATCGCGTTGCACTAAGCAATCAACATAGAAACTCCCTTATCTAAGATTAACTTAAAAGATAAAATCTCTTTCATGTACCTCTTCAAGGATGGTACCATCTTGACTGCCTCAATGAAAAGTAACCAAACATGTAATTCACCAACGAGATTCTTCAATTTCTCATATTCACGCTCCTTGGCCTTTTGAGGGCATCTTGAAGTGTATAGAGACTTGGGAATATAAGGTGGATACATACTCATCCTCATCATCTGAAGCCTTCGATTCATCAACTTAATAGGAATCCTTACATCTAGACATGAATCGGTTGATCCTTGTCTTTCTGTCCAGAATGACACTGTGAAATTTGACAGGAATCGGTCGATCTGCTTGTGATCGGTCGATCCTTATCCTAGAAGAATTTGGGATTTCTTTTCCACTTCGAACAGTAGTCGCATTGCAGTACTATTTGGGGTTCTTCTCCAGTTGGCCTGGTAGAATGTCTGGCGGTGCTCTATTACCATCAGAAGTCTGATTAATATGTGTTTCCAGCAACTTCATTCGAGCACTCATCACCTCGAACTTCCCATTTAGATCATTGTACATGTTATCCACCTTCTGATTTATGTTCGCAGCCGATTTTTTCTAACTTTCCAATATTTGTTTCATCATTTGCTTCAACTCATTGTCTTGGGAAGAAGAGGATGATGCTCCTTGATTCTGATTCTGATTATGGTACCCGCACTGATGATTGTTCCTGTAGTTACCTGAACCATATTGTTGCTTCGGTTGGAAACCACTATTGCCAAAGTTATTTCCTTGAGTCTGATTCTTACTCTAATATCCTGGATTAAAAACATTTTGGCTCTGCTTAAACAACTTGTTTTGGAATTGGTTCCACTAATCGAAACCTCTGTTCTTGTAGTTTCCCTGTCCAGCAATGTAATTCACATCAGCTTATTCACCGTTTGACCCCTCAGCAACATAGTCATTGTACATCTGTCCAAGCTTCTGCTCCTGAAAAATATCTCCATCATTTTGTTCTCCCACAAAGTATGCTCCCTTCAAGTCCTTGGTTCTCAGCTCATTGAGCTTCTCCTGCAAATCATCAATTCTTCTAGCATCAACTGCAGAGCTTTCCCTACCTCGATCATACTCTGTATGCGGTTTGCTTGACTGGATGCCATATTGTCTATTAGGATATAAGCTTCTTCTATTGTCTTGGTCATAAAATCACCGTTACTGGCAATGTTCATGTCATTCTGGTACCTATCATCTACTTCATTGTAAAAGATGTTAAGCAGGTTGATGTCTGTGTACGCATGATTTGGAAAATCCATGGTGTATTCTCTGAATCTCTCCCAAGCCTCATAGAAGCTCTCAGTAACTATCTAACGAAAAAATGGCAATCTTATTCCTTAGGTAAGTAGACCTGGCCTTAGTGAAAAAGTGCCTAAGGAAGGCAGCCTTGGTCTCATCCCAAGTCATGAGAGAGCCCGACGTGAGTGAGTTAAGCCACCTTGTAGCTTTATCCGTTATAGACCATATGAATAGCTTGCATATGGGAGTGTCTTCAGGCACACCATTGCAGCGGACAATGCCACGTATGGCTTCAAATCTCTCCAGATGGTGCATCGGGTTCTCGGTAGTCAACCCATGGGATTAGTTTTGATGCACCAAGTTGATAAGACCATTCTTGTTCTCATAGTCTCTCATGTCAATAGGGGCTGGAAAAATCCAACTCGATCCTGATAGAGCATCTCAGGAGACTCATAGTGCACCAAAATCAACCTCTGTTTAGGCGGATTCGGATTAGTGTCTTGCTGCCCCACATCTGCATCATTGTTTCCACCCACAACAGGTGGAATGAGTCCCTGGTAGACTTCTTGAAGTTGCGGATCACCCTGAATTCTGAGGCCTTCCTGGTTAACACCCATCTCAATCTCGATTTCAGATTCCGCGATAGCTTCAAGTACTTTCTCTTTCTTCTTTGTCAATCTTCTGCTCGAACGGTAGTAGATTGTTGGGTCCTTGGCTCCTAGTGTGAGAATTGTTCATGCACCTGAAAGCACACAAACAAAGAAGAAAAAGAAGTAACCAAACAATGAAAACAAATGTCTTAGACATGCAATGACCCAAAGCTCTAAGATGACCAATTGGTCCCCAACAACGGCGCCAGAAAACTTGATGGCTCAGGTTTTCACCCAAGAAATCACTGCAAGCATACAATTAAGCACATTGTAGTGGTTCGTGATCGAATCCACGAAGACCACATATCAAACGAAGAACTATAGATCAAACACGAGATAAGACGAAAAAGAAGTGTTGGTTGAGATATCCCAAAATCAAAATAAGCAGACAAAGAGCAGAGAAACCGAGTTGGTTTGTAATCAATCAAGAAAAGCACTGGACACAAGGTATTCTCAGAGAATTCATTTTATCAGGATTGTAAATTTGTTAATGGAGAAACGATTAAGAACCTTCTAGAACTCAATTTACTAAATTAGAACTAACCTACTTCCGTAGTGCTAATTCTCTATGTTAAAGAATCCTAGACACTAACTTCCGTTGAGTTTCGAATCTTAAACATGCATTCTAAACAGGAATGATTTGTTCACAAATCGCTTAAACATCAATTTCCGTTGGTCTAAGACAATTTGTTCACTTAACATTCATTCGGGAATTTCATCAAACACTCTCGGTGCGTGAAATAACCTAAAATAATAAGCTAGGTGATTAAGCTAATTTAATTCTTAAGAACAATGATAAGTGAAGCTCAATTGATAATTCTCCAATATAACAATCTAACAATCACTGAATCATGAAATTCCTATGTGAGAAACCCTAAATCCAACTACAAAACTACTCACACATAGCGATTGAAACAACATAAGATGAAATCAAGAGAGACATGTTGTATTAAATCAAAAGCAAAGAGTAAAGAGTTCAATATTATTCTCGAAAGAATACGGATTGGAATTCATATCCCTTAGGTTACAAAGCTCTCTAGTTGCTCAAAAACTCAGAAAAAGCATAATAAAACATTAAACTCGAGTTTGGGTGTTTTAAACACGTCTCGGGGTCTTCGGTCTTCGATTCTGGTTCAAAATAAGTGGTTTGGTCGCGTCATGACAAGGATCGGTCAATCCCTGGCAAGGATTGGTCGATCCTTGTCCTTCTGGAATGTTGTTATTGTGCATTCGTCTTCTCATCGCCAGCTTGACATGTGTTCACTAAAACGGACATAACTTTTGATCTCATTGTTGGATTTCCTTCACACCACCACCAAATTAAAGCTAACGCATGTGGTAGCTTGATCCAAATTGCTCCATTCTTTTACAAAACAACCTAAAACTTGAAAAAACACTAAAGAACACCTAAAGACTTTGAAAAGAACCAAATACATATTAAAACACTATTTTTTCGAACAAAACATAAGTAAAAACCCGTAAAATTAGTTAAAAGGATCCAAGAGCTACTTAACACGTGTAAAGGAATAACAAAGGGTGATGGATGTATTTATAGGTGGGAGGGACGTGAAGGATGGGAAGGAGTAAGAAGGTGGCCAAAATTTCTACCAATAGGAGAAGAGGTGATGGCTGGGTGAGGCACCACTCTGCGGCACTCCTTGGTCGCACAACCCAACTACCTGCTTCCGTCCAGCTTTTATTCTAACGTACTAGAACATTTTCCTTTCAGATCCGGTTAAACTAAAAAATATTCGAATTGTCAGAAAAATTATTTATTCAACCAAAATATTATTTTCTCATTCCAAAAAAATTTATAAATTATTCTTAAGTCGTTAAGGAGCATGTTGGCGTCCTAAACTGCCTTTTGCGATACATTTGACTCGAAATAATATTTGAAAATAAAATCCCATGTGAACATGCAGAAACATGCTCTGATACCACCTTCGTTGTAACACCCCCTATCATGATTAGGTTAAAGTCAACTAATCCACCGTGCAACAATGAAACAAGAATATGCACGACAAACCAACTAACACTAACCAAACGTCCTGACCAAAGACGCTACAACTATGCTCCAAAACACTCGACCTAAGAATCCCAGAAAAAAATCTGGGATCTAAAGACCAAAAGTCTGAGAACATGTATCCTAACGGACTCAAATTAAGGCTTTGCAACCCGCATTTAGAACCACTATTTGTTACGTCCTGGACTAGGACTAGTATCATATGAAATCTGAGTATAGTTTGCAAACATAGTTTATCCATATAATATTAAGATTCAAACCACATAAAACATATAGACGGTCGATCTTTCTCAAACCATACTAATTACAATGTGTATGTCTTCACAAAAGGTAGAGACACTACGCCAGCCACACTGCTCCTCAACCCAAAGGATACTCGCTAAGGCTCACCTGCAAAGCATAGAGTCTAATGAGTAACTACTTTGCTCAGTGAGACGGTTTCCCTAATGAATAAGTCATTTCCCCCAATATGCATCAATCAATCAATCATGCTACCCAACAATCAAATATCTTAAGCAATATGCAATGCAGTAATTAAGCCATCAAGTGATAATCCAACATCCACTTCCGCCGCCTCAACAACTCATCCACTAGAAATCATCCAGCAACATCAAATCATCCACCAGATGTCAACCAAATGTCCACCAAATATCCGCTAAACATCCAATATACATAGTCAATATCAAATATCACATAAACAAGTGTTTCTTACATAACGTAGGCACATTGCCAAATTGATCCAGAGTCTCTCTCTGAGCCAAAGATTTTGCGATGCCCGACAAGGTTTTATCACCGATGTGAGACAACCATAAGCCGGTCACAGAGACACGTGAAACTTATGGTAGCTCACACCCTAACTACATCGTCATGCAACAAGCACTTCCCTGAGATCATCCCGGTTAGTGCTCGTGTCTAACCAAAGAACAAGTCCCATCCAGCTTACCAGGTAGAGGAGTCCTATCAACTATCATAGCCATCAATAACACCATCACATCTCAGGTTCTTAACCAAGCGAACCCGGGGCAAACAAGTTATATCGTTCGAACTGAGGTCCAAACGATATAACACAATTATCATGCATACCAAACATAATCAACATATAACACAAGCATGCTATACCCCCAAGCTGAGGCCCGAACGATAAAACTGAATATCTCTCACAACAACATGCATCTCATAATCAACATCAATATCATAGTATCAATCATCATACGACACACATCACATAATCCTCATGCCATTATATCATTATTGTTAACCATTTTTCTATGTTCACACCATTTGCTTATCAATTTCATGGTTCTACGACTCCACACAATACCCTTGTTTTGCATGCGCTAATCAAACCTGACTATTCATCATATAACCGAGACTCACCTGGAATTTTGGATGGTTTGACATTATAACGGTGTGACCTTACTTAGCTCTATCGCTTCTACCCCGTGATCAATTTACTTGAACTAATTCTAACTAAATAACTTAATATTTAGATTTCCGACGTTTGGATCATCGCAAATAACTAAGCTACTTAATCCTAACCTAAAGATTTATTCTACTATAAAAATTTAAAACTAAACTAGAAAGTAAGCCTGGGTTTAAAGCTTACATTTTTTCTTGCTAGGTTAGAAGGATCCAAGAGCTACTTAACATGTGGGAAAAAATAACAAAAGGTGATGGGTGTATTTATAGGTGGGAGGGACCTGAAGGGTGGGAAGGAGTAAGGAGGTGGCCGAAATTTTACCAATAGGAGAAGAGGTGATGGCTAGGTGAGTCACCACTCCGTGGCATTCCTTGGTTGCACCATCCAACTACCTACTTGCTTGCTTGCTTTCGTCCAACGTTTATTCGACGTACCAGAATAATTTCCTTTCGGATTCGATCAAACTAAAAATTATCCGGATTGTCAGGAAAATTATTTCTTCGACCAAAATACTATTTTCTCCTACCAAAAATATTCACGAATAATTCTCAAAGTCATGTGTCCTTAATGACTTAAAAATAATTTTTTGATAAATTTTCTCGCCCGTTTAAAAAAATTTTAGGTCGAACTGTTGGCATTTCTGGTTCCAAAATATCCCGAGGAATCTTCTCGTGCCATCAGCTCCTCTCAATATCCAACTTCAAAATATTTATTTTTCTTAAGCAGCTCAATTGCTACTAGGCTTCCATTTTACATTATCCGACTAAATCACTCGACAACTCTTGCAGACAATCCATACCAGCATTCTGCAAGCCTCTTCAAACCGTCTTGAGAAACTAATTCTTCAGCCAATTTCACTTGTTTCCCAACCATGGCTACTCGTTTAAGTCCTTTGGACTTGAGTTCTTTATTTTCGACTCTTCTGCATCCATTCTTGACCTTCTCAGTGATTAAGGTATTTTTCGGTAACGCTCATCTCAACTATCTGATTCCTGCCCAATTCTCTCATGGCCAAAACCATTCAAAGGCTTTGTCGTACTTACTCAACTGTCAATATGTAAATCGTTCACCCAAAATTATCTTTTGGTTTATCTTCTCGACTATTCTTCTTCGACCATTCATCGGATCTCGTCCATTTCTTAGTTCTTATTGAGGGTCATTACAGCCCCTCTCCTCTTTCTTCTTTTTTCTTCTAGTCTCCTTCCTCTGGCTCTCATCCTTTCTAAAACCCACGCCGAAATGTGAGTTGCTCTGGATCTCATTAATTCTCCAGTGTTTCTGTAACGACCAAGCGAGCATCCAACAAGCCGTGGAGCAGCAGAGAGGCTGTAGCAGGGAGAAGAGGCGGAGGTCCTGAAAGGATTAGTGATCTTTTGTTGGGCCTTTCTGGATCTAGGTCCTGGAGGTTTACGCCGATAGAAAATTGGTGATTGTCACTACCTTGCCTGGAGACCTTCATCGTCGTTCGTCTGACTCGTTTTGTCCCTAACTTGAATTCTCCCGAAGACAGCTGAGATACTCCTCTCTAATTGTATCCTAAAGAAACATCAGTGCAGAGGCCACCTGGAGATCCTCATCCGTTAGATCTATTATCTAAGCACAACAGCGTATCCACTTCACTCCAGTAGAAAATACTTTCTCTCTTGAATAATTCGGGTGGTGGAAAATTTTTTATAGATTGTCGTGGTGTTTGTTGCGTCATGCATGGCTGTAAGCTTCGCCTGTAGTTGGAGCTTTGTCTCGCTTTGTTCTTCGCGCCTCCGGAAAATAATTGGTCCTAAGAGACTACTATCACTCAAAGAAATCCTCGCCAAGTTGTCCAACTTGGTTGTGGTTATATTCTGTTGTTTTCTATCGCATGACTCCGAATCGTGACAATTTGAGTTTTTTCTTTGGTGTGGATCCTAGTTTATGTCTCATTGTGTACAAATTAGGTATTTTCGGAGTTGGAATTGTCAAAAGGAATTGGTCACTCCTCCTTCACATGTAGTTGACACAACCACCTTAGGGTTCTATGGTATGCCTTTTCTGTTTAGGTTATTATCCCCTTTGCTGGTTTTTAAGTGGTCGCTCTTTTGTCTTTTCGAAGGTTTAGTGTGTAGTTTTCACATCAAATTGGTTAGCACTAATCTAGGTGAATCCTTAGATTAGTCCTATGTGATTTTACAAGCCTTTTGTGACCTTTTGCTTTAACAAGCAATCTTATTCTAAAGTTGCATTTTCTTGTACCATTGTTTATTAGCTGCTAATGATATTTACAATTTATCCAATTTTTTTTTTCATTTTGTACATGTTATTTAGACTTTTAGCTATTGAAAAATTCAATCATTATAAAAATCAATAAATAACAATTTATGGTATTTTTAATAAAGAAGATTGTTTGTCAGCTACACGAAGTATAATCTAATATATCAGAAAACATCTTAACTTTCATAATATGTCGAAAACATCACACATATATGTTTCACATGGTGACATGTATAAAGTAAATAAAATTATGTCAAAAACTATAAGTCTGAGTTAAATTGAGTAATTTAAAATTTTGAGGGTAAATTAGTTTTTTTTTTTGAAATTTCAAATCTAACATTGTTAGACCCTGATTATATGTGTTTGAAATAGATTTTGAGTTTTATATGTTCTTGAATCGAATTGTGTTAGTTGGTTTACAAGTTTAACATTAGTTTGGCTCAATTTAAATTATACAAAATTTGATTCAGCCTCAAAATTCCGGATTTAGTCAATTTTACTCATATTTATAATTTTCGACATAATTTTTTTTACTTTGTACCGAAAATTTACATGATTATGTTTTTTATGAAACTTAAGATGTTTTCTAATATAATAGGTTGAACATACATTTTTTTAAACAAGTTTTTTAGTAATGATAAACCAGGATTTCATTTCCAACAAGAATATGAATATAAATTAAACTTGTAAATTCTGTGTAGCATTTTATTCTCTCACTTTATTTGTTCGTTTGTTGCCTTTGTGAGTAACTAATTAGGAATAATGATTGTTTAATTATATTATCTAGAGCGAGAGGAGCCGTCACACGCACAAACATACACATGTATGTGTATATATATTTGAATGTCCCAGCTTTAGACTAGTCTTTAGTTATTTTTGATTC
Organism: Anastatica hierochuntica; assembly: GCA_900406275.1. NCBI lineage: Eukaryota > Viridiplantae > Streptophyta > Magnoliopsida > Brassicales > Brassicaceae > Anastatica > Anastatica hierochuntica. The sequence goes on from OVAN01003741.1 coordinate 8,762, forward strand.
TCGATGACCGGAAGGAACATAAAAAGACCGAAAAAAGGTTTACTAACTATTATGTCTTTGTTAAGTCTGTCTAATGCGTTTAGTAATAATTCAAATTAAAGAAATTTGAACATCAAAAAACGAAGTCAGTGTGTATGAGCTAAAATTCCAAATTTAAATTGAGCATGTCGATCATATTTTTACTTTCGTTTAAATTTAAAATTATATTCCTAAAAATATGCATGTCTTTAGGAGAGACACTATATGATCAAATGGTAGAGGTTTTTATTGATTCGAGCCATAAACTCAAGCTTTTGCCCGACTTCAATTTATTTGCAAAATATTAATTTAGATTATTCGGTTTTGGTTGTTTTTCTCTAATTGCGTATATGTTGTATATGCTAGTGATGTAGTATATTAATCAGTTTAGTTCACTAGTTTCATGTCAAGATTAGCTAGGGAAATAGTTTATAAATGTATGGAAAATACTCGGGGAAATCCAAAGTCAGACCGACGATTTCAAATGTCTGACGCATTTTTTTTTTTAATTTACATCTCCTCTTTATTTCGTGTATTTTTTTTCTATGTTACCGAAAAATTCGAAAATTGCAAAAAAAAATTCTTATACCTTATGCTCGGATCTTTTTAGTCCTTGATTTTTTTTTTTTTATGTTTCATGTGTCTTAAGTGTTGCTTTCCTCTTTGCTTTCGTTTTTACATTTCTCTTTCTTGTTGTGATTTTTGTTCTTTTTTTTCTCTCTCATAGACAAGACTCTGGTTGTCCCTGTTTTTGTTTGATGCTTGGTTTCAAATAGTTTTTTTTTTTGTTCACAACTTAATATTTTATAAAGAGAAAGAGCGCTTACACAGTGGCCATTGCAAAGCTAATTAAAGCTTGCTTTGCCACTTTATCAGCAACGATGTTCAAACTTCGAGCAATGAAACGAAAGTTACAACAAGTAAAGTGCTTAGCGAGAGACCAAATATCAGATAGTATACCAAAAAGTTCAATCGGTGCTTTCTCTGAGATAATGGCCTGAATAAGCTATTGTGAGTCCGATTCCAAAATGATAGAGTGAAGTCCTCGAGACACTGCTGTGCTTAGAGCTTCCCTTGCTGCTAAGCCTTCTGCGATTAGCGGAGACCTGACATGAGGTTGCACCGTTGAGTGTCGGGAGCTAATTTGATGGTTATGATCCATAAAGACCCATCCCAATCCCGCTGCACATAGATCCTTCCTCCAAGCTGCATCTGTTCTGACCAAAACAGAGCATTGTGGAAAGGATCTTACTTGCAGCGGGTTGATTTGAATTGGCTTTTGATGGACCTGAGCGTTTAACCATTCCTTTGCGTTTTGGATAGCTTTGGTGGTGATGTCCTCTGCTGTGATGATGAGTTGGTTAAAGAGGAGTTCGTTTCGAGCCTTCCAAATTTCCCAACATATCCAAGTTGCCAGCGACGTCGATGTTATGCCTTTAGGGGGAAGACACTTTATTGATTTTAAAAGGTTCCAAGATGTTGTGAAGGAGCTATGGATTGTCAAATTTATATGATTCACAGACGGAGCATTTTCCCAAACAACTCTTGCTAACGGGCAATGAAGGAGAAGGTGACATATAGTTTCTGATTCTTTGCAGCAAGTGCATGATGATTCTGTCTGGATCTTCCTGGCCACGAGTCTTTCACCGACAGGTAGACAATTTTTCATGGCCTTCCAGATGAAGTGCTTTATTTTTGGTGGGACTTAGAGATTCCAAATCTCTTTATTCCAATTCAGAACATTACTGTGAGGGGTTTGGTCTTGTGAGGAACTTGATTTTGTTGCGTGATAGCCTGACTTGACCGAATAACAGCCAGATTTGTCTCTTAACCATGCCAGTTTATCTGCAGCTCCTTGTGTGCTTGGCTTTATTGAGATAATATCTGATTCATAGTAAGGAAGAATAGTCCTGATCTTGTCTATGTCCCACACGGATGAGTTAGGTTTGAACAAGTCAGAGACTCTCAAGTCTTGATGGTTCTCTTTTGATGGTCCTTGTGGTACTTTTCTCTGAGAAGGAGACAGCCATGCCTTAGACCAAATGTTAATCGATTATCCATCGCCTATTGCCCATCCAAGATGTTCTGTTATAAGGTCTCTGCCCAAGAGAATGCCCTTCCAGCCATGAGAGGCCGAGGAGGAGCAAGTCGTTTGAAGGAAGGGAAGGCTTGAGCAGTATTTCTGGATTAGAGATGATACATCAACTGATCTTTGCGAGCAGAGCAATGTTAAAGCGTTTGATGTCCCTAAAGCCAAGTCCTCCGCATTCCTTTGACTTTGAGAGATCTTCCCAAGAGTTCCAAGCCATTTTGTTTATTCCTGGTTTCACATCCCACCAGAATCTTGTAAAGGCTGATTGAATTCTTTTACATAACGAGATTGGAAGTTGGAAGCACGACATCGCGTAGGTTGGGATCGCTGTGAGCACACTCTTGAGGAGAGTGAGTTTGTTGGCTGATGAGAGAAATTTTGAGGACCAATTGAGTGCTCTCTGTCGGATTTTATCCACTATGGAGGTGAACATATCCTTCTTCTTCCTTCCGAAATGCTCCGGTAATCCAAGGTACTTCCCCACATCTCCTTCTAACTCAATATTCAGCTCAGCTTTTACTCTTGCTTTGATGCATTATGGAGTTTTTCGAGAGAAGGTAATGGAAGATTTCTGGTAGTTTATGGCTTGTCCAGAAGCTTGGCCATAAATAGTGAGGATGTGTTTGAGAGAAGAGACCGAACTAGAATCGGTCCTACAAAAAAACATAGTATCATCGGCGAAGAGTAAATGGTTTATCCAAGGGCTCAATCTAGATACTTGGATGCCTTTCAATATACCCTCTTCTTGAGCTTTGAAGCATAATCCCGATAACACTTCACTACATAAAATAAAGATTTAAGGGGAAATTGGATCACCTTGATGAATTCTGCGATGTGGAACAACCTTTCCCCGTGGAGATTCATTAACAAGGAAGGAGTATGTGACGGTGGTGATGCATTGCATAATCCATCGAACCATTTTTTGATGCAATCCAATTTTCTCAAGCGCAAGTTGGATGAATGGCCATTCGATGCGATCATATGCTTTGCTCATGTCGATTTTAACCGCTATTGAGCAATACCTTTTCGCCTTTGAAGGTTTGAGGTAATGGAGAACTTCATGCGTTACTAAAACGTTGTCAGAAATTGCTCTTTTAGGTACGAAAGATGATTGTGTCTCAGCAATTAATCCTGGCAGAATCTTCTGGAGTCTTTTCGAGATCAGTTTGGAGATAATCTTATAATACACTAAGCAGAGTGCTATTGGACGGTATTCTGAAACAGTACGCGGTGCTTGCACCTTTGGGATCAGCCGGATATGAGTCTCATTAATAGCTTGCGGCAGTGTACCTGTGTTGAAGAACTGGTTGATTTCTTGAGCTATATCATCCCCGATGGTATTCCAATTTGATTGGAAGAAGTTGGCCGAAAATCCATCCGGTCCGGGCGCTTTGTCGGCGTGAATGGAGAATAATGCTGCTTTGATTTCATTGCGGGTGAGATCAACTATAAGAAGAGAATTCATCTCTGGTGTAATCTTTGGTGAGAGTGCCGCATTTATTACTTCTGATGAGTCTGCTTCCTAAGACGTGAAGATCTTTTGGAAGTAATTGGATTCATATGTTTCTTAAAAAAAGCCAATTGGATTCATATGTCCTAATTGATGGTTTATGTAGCTTGTGCTGTGGTCCGACCCTGGAAAAATCAACGAATAGTTAGCCTAATGTTGTTAGCCTAATGTTGACTCCAAGATTACCGAATTTGTAAGAATTTTGAAAATCACGCATTTGATTCACATTATAAAATATGTGATCTGCCAAAGAAAGTTAAATTACTATTATGGATAAATATAGTGATAAGTGGTCAATCCACTAATCGCCAATTGGTTTTAAATTGGAAGCCTATGTAACTTAACATGGTATCAGAGCCTAGATCCACACATATTCCAACCCGGTTCATTCGATCCGACCCAGAGTTGGTCTACTTGATTGTTGCCAAAAAATACCGAGATCTATGGCCAAGAGAGTTATCATCTCAAGAGGGCGTATAAGAGATAAACATAGGGATAAATATATAGATAAATATCCCACATCAGAAATTAGAAGAGATCCTTAGTAGTATATAAGGGACATTAGCCAATTCACATCTCGCCAATTGATTTTAAGTTAGAAGCTCATGTAACTTAACAATTACATGGTTCAATTTCCTCCTACAATGAATTTTCTAATCTTAAAAAAATATGAGAAAGAGAGAGAGAGGAAGAGAGACCGAGAGAGGAGTAGTGGTGGAGTTAACCCCACAAAAGAACAAAAGAATAAAAGATGGGGAAAAGCATAACACAAAGGAGCAATGTGGTCTCCATTATTTAGAAGAACCATTACAAACATTCGCCTTTAAATTTCAGCATATGGAACTCTTATTATTTTTATATGTACATGCAAATGCATTTATAAATAATGAATATCAAATATATCCAATCTTTGTAGATATCTCTTTCATTTTCATCTTTGCAAAAACATATATGCTTTCAGAATACATCAATAATGGATTCGACATATTATTTTTAATGATTGGACAAAACTCTTTCAAAGTACAATTGTTCTTTACACTTAAAAATCCATATCTTCTTTTTTTATTGTTCATAGAATGTGACAAAGAAAACAAGTAATAATCTTCTAGGTATAAAATAATTTGTGTAATGGTCTTTAATAAGGTTTAATATGGTAGATAGTTTTGACACTCACTTGCAGAATTGATGCGGTGGTAAAATCATAAAAAAATGAATTAAGTTTTTTTTTTTTTAATTAAGTGATGTAGTATCATAAAATATTGTGTCATTTTGCAGCAAAAACTTAAGTGTGTCATCACATTAATATTTGAGAAATTAGTTCAAATAACAAAACATTAATTAACAAATTAAGACCTTTTTTGTTCAACTTTTTTTTAAACCATTTTACCCCTAATTTTTTAATGTTTTTTTTATTCAAAGCATAAACCCAAAATTATAATTTTCCCCATTAGTTTATATTTTTTTTGTAAAACCTAAAAGCTAATTAATTGTTTCTTTTTTGCTATAACACAAATTCACCATTAATTTTCTATTCTAAACACATTTGAAAAATATGTTTTTTTCTGAAATGGTGCGCAAAATCAACTTCTATACTATTCTGTTTTTCAACAGCATCATTTTAGAAACAAATGGGGGAAATGAAGCTATCTAATTCAAGTAGTTGTTTTTTTCTAATCTACGATTTTAAATGTTGATTAAAAAATATATGAAGCATCTCGAATAAAATATATTAAAAAAATTTTGTGGAAAGTGAGGAAACAGGATCGCATATTTACCTTAAGATAAATTTTCTAAATTTGTATGCTTCTAGTTATTTAAGTGATTAGTCCGATTCTTTTGCTTACATCTAGCTAGCTAAAGATGTCTTCACTAGGGAAAACAACAAACATTAACAAAAAAGAAGAAGTGTAGGGACACAAATATTTTGAGCATATTTAAAAGATTCGATCCCAAATGAAAGGAACAGAGAATCTAGCAGCATTACAAGTCCTATTTGCAAACAACTACTTCTCTCTCTCTCTCTGCTTCTTCCTCCAAGCTTTCACCCTACTTATGCTCTTCCCGGCGGCCGTCTTGAGTTTCCTGCTCTCCTGTTTTAAGATAGAACATATATTTTTTTTTTGTCAACCACGCATTAAATTTAACTAGCTCTCGAATAGAACATATATTTAGCATTGTACAATCACTAAAAAGAACTTAATTACTTAATCTGGAACAAAAGGATTCTTTCTGTTATACAACATGATTATGCACATTTAGACCCACGAATATTTCATGTCGCGGTAATAGTACTAATACAAACTGTTAGATTATATGCTCTGATTTTTGTTTTTGTTTTTTTACCTTTCTACACCAAAAAGAATATAGTATTTGATACTTTGGTTAATTGACTGTGCAAATATAAATTTAGATGGAACTATCTGTAAATAGTTCGTTTTTAAAACAAATCATTTGAGATTTTGGGTGGTTTCTATATAACTAAGAAACCAAGTGAAAAAAGAGAGAAAGAAAGAGAGTACTTAAAGCTTCCATAAAGGAAAAAGAAAGAATTTAAAGGAAGCCATCTTGTAATGAGTAATTAAAAAGAAGATTGTTAAAATATAGACTGAATAAAGCTAGGGGACAGCCTTTTGCGAGCCTCTGTGATGTCTCACCGAATCTCAGTTAGTTTAAAGAAAAGAAGTTGTGTTTATTTCTATAGTAAGATTGTGCTACACTTATATATTTATTTATGTTGTGGCCACAAAACCAGTTTATATATAACTAATTACATATATTTGAAATTTAAGAATTTTTTCTTTTTGTATAAAAATGTATTATTTATATCTAACTAAAAATCATTCAACTAATAAGAATTTTTTTCTAGTTATTATTATATTAATTAAATTAAAGATTTACATAGATATTCTAAAAAAAACTTATAAAATGAAACAAGAAAAAGAGTCTAGAAAGATTTATAAAATGAGACGGAGAAAGTAATTTTAAAATATAAATTTTTCATTATAAATGAATATATATATAAATATTGAATCTTTTTCTTTTTACAAGAACATCAAATTTATCATTATCTTGGCCATATATAGCTGAAAAGATCAACATACATTAGAAACATGCGAAATAGATATCTAGATCGATGAAGGCGTAAGGATATATTGATTTGAAAATGATGAACAAAATAAGAAATGGGCAAAGAACCTGTTGTGTATAGGATCGGGTCCACGAGGCACTTTTCTTTTGCTTGCAACATAACTAAGATGGCCATTTCTTGATCCATCTTCAGGCTCTTGTTGTATTTCCTTCACGTGCATAGTGGTAGCAATCTCTTCTGTTTTCTCTGCTTCGTTGTTGTTTTGTAATACAAAGATCATTAGAAGAGTGACTAAACCAACCGTAAATAGTGTATGAAACAACAGCTGGAGACGAAGGGAACGGAGATTTCGCATGTTTTCTTTTATCCTATCTTTGTTATTTGGAAATAAAAGCAAAAACTAACTTCTATTGAAGACTTGAAGAAATAGAGTTAAATTATTCGAGCTTCTTGAAATGAAAGTATAATAGAGAACAAAGACGAGTGAGAACAAAAGCAAAAGAAAGAGAAAGACAGGGAGAGAGTCTTATCACTTTGATGAGTTAGGATGATTGGTGTTCTTTATAGGTCCGATGGTTTTTTTTTCTGTTTAATATGGTTAACTTTACTCGAACATTAGGATAGAAATACGAATCTTGTTATTATTTCTGTGAAATATATTTTTTAAGCATGAATACGTACTTTGTATGTTGTCTCTTTGATGAAAAATAAGAGTACGTTGTCTTTTTTTTGTCTCAATAAACTATATATATATAGGAAAAAGGAACAAAAAATGAGAAAAAGAGAGAATGATATATAGAACAGCTGGTCGAAAACATGACATGGAGGGAATTTATTTTCAGTAGCCTTTGCTTTATGTATATGAGAAGGTTCTGATACCAATTTTAATATTAAAATTTTTCTTTTCTTTTTTCGTGTATTTTTATGCAATTTTATATGCAACTTAATCACTAGGATAGATATATACTCATACGATATTGCACGTGCCAAGGGGTCCCTCGTACATTTCATCCCTTTCGTATTCAAAAGGTAAAGCTAAGCACATAACCATGCCATGCATACTCTATTTATATATTATTTATTTCTAACCATATTTTATAAACATTAAAGAACTATTGTGAAATGCAAATTCAAAGGCAGGACGTATCAGTAAATTTAACTAGATATCACCTCAAGTTTGAGTAATATAATGATCTTTTTGTTCTGTATAAAAAAGTTACTATTGTGAAGTATTTATATTCATTATTTATAAATTGTATTTTATGTAATAGTTATTTGTATAGGCATGTGTGCATTAGATTTTTTTTTGTTAAGAATGTTAATTTATTTCATAACTTGGATCCCATCCTGCTAAGTAAAGAAAAATTGCATTAGGTTTTGCCAACATACATAATGTTATATATATAGTATCTAGTTCGTCCCGTTCAAGTCTATGTTCCTCACCAACATAAACAAACTGGTTTTTTAAGGCACCAACATAAACTTCATTATAAGAGTTAACGTATGCAAAACATGGAATACATTTTTTTGAGCTGTCGAGAGATTAGCAATATTTTACATTAGCCAAACATATATGCGTTAATCACCTTAACCATTCTTTATGTATCTTAACATTTATGCATATCTTTAAAGTTTTGGTGATGAGAATGACATGATTGACTAGACCCATGAGATTAAAAATTGTTCGTTGGGAATATATTTATATCACTGTCACACAGCAGCCGTAATTTATCACAATGAATATATAATTATATATAGTGCCTCCATGAAGGCATATGGTACATAATTCATCTGATTGAGATCAAATTTATAACCATTGTACATGAATCCCACTTCAAAACAAATTTACTTTTCCTAAAAGAGTCAATGTATATTTGTCCTGAGAATCTTATGCCTTTGTGTTACTCAATAGCTTCTAGCCGAAGTAACCAAAAGAATGGCACTTACATATCCATTTATATAAAATATATTATCATAACCCATAAAATAAAGGTAATTTATCTACAAACCCAGTATGTAATGGGGTGCCCAGTACTAGGCATGACCACGGTTACGTTTATTACGATTAAAGTTAGTTAACCAACGATTAAAGTTATATATTTTTTAACCTTAACTTTAACCTTTTGATAGACGATTAAAAATGTTACTGTTAAGAGCGGTTGCGGCTAATACGATTACAGTTAAAGACGATTACAATTTTTTAGATTATTATACGATTAATTTTAAAGTTATAATTTGCACTAAAATAATTTTATTTAAATACGTAAAATATTTTATTTTTCATAAATTTTTAAATTATTATCTAAACTATTTTTAAATCCAACAACTGCTTTAAGTGGTTGATATTGAGTATGTCAGCAGAACCAAAATCAATTTAATTGATTTTAAATATTTTTTAGATTTAGATTATATAAATATTAATTATACATAATTTTCTATATCATGTTAGTATCATTATTTTTTATATATTTTATTTATTATAAATTTACAATTTTATTTTACGGTTAACTGACAGTTTTGATACGGTTATGGTTAATAATCTTTTTCAATCACAGCTAATAATATTTTACGGTCAACGATTACGATTATAATCGTTTCATACGGTTACGATCCGATTACGGTTGGAAAATGTAACATTTACGGTCCGAAATATGGTTATAGTTTAGGTTTGACCATCTCTACCCGGTACCGTTTAGTCCTATAGGCAGCTAACTTTGTTCAAAAAATACTTAGAAGAGTACTCGCTGACTCTTTTTTTTTGTGAGCATCTCCAATAAACTCTTCTTTTCGCTTTAGCTCGCACTTGGTCTATTGTTATTAGTGTGATCTTTGGTCTCTGTGTATTTAATCCCGAACCACTACAATATGCATATCTGTGTACTTGCAATTGTTTATTTGGGTGAAAACCTGATATATCAAGTTTTCTAGCGCTGTTGTCGGGAAAAAATTGGTTTGTGTGCTTGGATCATTGCGTGTCTAAGAAATTTATTTTTTGTTATTTGATCTCTTCTTTTTCTTCGTTGTTTGTGTGCTTGCAGGTGCATGAACATACCTCATACTAGGAGCCAAGGATCAACTAATCTGTTACAGTTTGAGCAGGAAATTGGTCAACTAGGAAGACCAAAAAGAGAAAGGAGTTACTTGATGCTACTACAGAATCTGAACCTGAGTTCGAGATGGGTGATAACCAGTATAAACTCAAGATTCAGAATGATTCGCCGCTTCAAGATGTCTATCAGGGATAAGTTCCACTTGTTATAGGTGGAAACAATGTTGCAGCTGTGGGGCAGCATAACGCAAATTCTCCGCAACCGAGGCTGACTTTAGCGCACTATGATACTCCCTAAGTGTTCTATGCGGATCGAGATGGGATCCACCCACCCCCTATCTAAAGGAGGGACTTTGAGATAAAAAATGATCTCATCAACCTGGTGCAGCAAAACCAATTCCTTGGGTTGTCTACTGAAAATCCAATGCACCACTTGGAGAAGTTCGAAGCCATATGCAACACCATTCGAACCGATGGGGTGCCTGAATATGAAGTGAAGGCTTTTCCGCTTCTCTCTCACGGAGAAAGCTATCAGATGGCTGACTTCTCTCGTACCTGGATCTCTCACTACTTGGGAAGAGACACATACTGCTTTCTTGGGCCGTTTCTTCACTAAGGCTATGTTTACCTTCTTGAGGAACAAGATTGCGAGCTTTAGAAATATGGCTACTAAGAGCTTCTATGAAGCTTGAGAAAGATTCAGGGAATACACGGTGGATTTTCCACATCATGGATACACCGACATCAATTTGCTGAATATCTTCTTCAATGGAGTTGATGAAGGGTACCAGAATGCCATGAACATTGCTAGTAATAGTGATTTTATGATCAAAAGGGTCGAGGAAGCCTACAACCTGATCGAGAATATGGCAGCCAGCTAAGCAAATCGTATGTCTGAATATAATTGACGTAAAAGAAGCGCGACAGCGGAATCTAAAAGGATTTATGATCTGCAATTGAAGCTTGATGAGAAGAGAGTAGAAATGAGTTCACTATGTTGACGAGAAGAAAAATGAGCAATTGGTACAAGAACATAAACTTGGGTAGATGTACCATGAGTTTGTAGCTGAAGAATTCGATTATAATCAAGCTGAAGTGAATTACATTGGAGGCCAAGGGAACTATGGAAACAAGGGTTTCAATCAGTAAAACCAGTTCCAGAACAAGCCTTATGGTCAAAGCCAAAGTGTCTTCAATTCTGGGTATCATAAAAAGAATCAGAAATAGAGAAACAACTTCTGTAATAGTGGTTTTCAGCAAAAGCCGTACGAGAGCCTCAGAAGCAACAACCAATTTGGGTATCAGAATCAGAATCAGGGAGCCTCATCATCATCTTCTCAGGATGGTGATTTAAAAAAGATGATACAACATGTGCGGGAAAATCAGACTAAGTTCGTCGCATACATCAATAAGAAGTGAACAACATGTACAATAATCTCAACGGGAAGTTCGAAGCGTTGAACACTCATATGAAGTTGTTGGAGACACAAGTTGCTCAGACTTTTGCTGGGAATAGAGCACCACCAAGCATCTTACCAGGCAAACTTGAGAAGAACCCAAGGAGTATTGCAATGTCATTACGTTTCAAAGTGGAAAGGAAGTTCACATCTCCAGAGACACAGGGATCGACCGATCCCAGGTGAGGATCGACCAATCCTTGCCAAAGTATGGATGTGACACTTTTGGGCAGAAAGACAAGGATTGGGTGATCCATGCCCACACATCGACCGATTCCTGTCATGACGAGAAGGAATTAACTTTTGCCGATGAATCAAAGACTTTAAAAGCTGAGGATGAGTATGCACCACATCCCTCTTATGTTCCCAAGCCTCCGTACCCTTTGAGACCTTGTCAAAAAGTCAAGAAACGTGAATACGAAAAAGTTTAAGAATCTCGTGTGAGAATTACATGTTCGATTTCCTTTCGTCGAGGCAGTCAAGATGGTACCTTCTCTTAAGAGGTACATAAAGGATATTCTCTCAAACAAGCTGACTTTATAATGGGAGTCTCGATGCTCACCATGGAGTGTAGTGCAGTTCATCAGAATATCACACCAGAGAAGCGTGAGGATCCTCGACCTTTCATGTTGCCATGCAAAATTGGATCTCTTACCTTTGAGAGATGTAGCTGTGATTTAGGGTATAAAGTTAGTGTCATGCCTTTATCGGTGTCTCAGAGGTTGAACATGATCAACTACAAGCCTACCAGGATGTCTCTAGTACTAGCTGACAGATCGATTCGAAGGCTAGTGGGTATTCTCTACAACATTCTCGTAGGAGTTGGGGAAGGCTATGTGTACACTGATTTCGTAGTCTAAGAGCTTGAAAAAGAACCCAAGGATCCTATTATATTGGGTAAACCATTCTTGTCCAATGTCAGGGCAATGATTGATGTGCAAAACGGTCAGAATAATATCAATATCGGGAAGTTGGCAATGCGACTAAACATTGAGAAATCTATTAAGAAGCCTACAACGTGATTAAAGATTCTGCAGAAAAGGTATACATATAGGACCCGCTGCGAGTTTCTTTGACTCAGATCGAGAGCGAGTATGGGTTCCTGAATGATGACAAAAGTGAGGTTGGCGAATTGTTGGATTCAACGCCAACAATTGAGAAACATGTCGCATATATCAAGCTTGACGATCCATCTGTGACATCAACGTCACTTATGATGAGTTCTGAGTCCAATTAAAGTGAGCTGAAAGCTTCGAAACTCGAGCTCAAGTCGTTGCCTTCAGGATTGAGGTACATTTTCTTAAGTCCTAATTCTACTTATCCTGTGATTATCAATGCTAACCTGAATAATACCGAGATCGCCATGTTTCTTTCAAAATTGAAAAAGTATAGAAAAGCATTGGGGTACTCTTTATATGATATCCCAAGTACTTCGCCAGATCTATGCATGCATAGTATCCACCTAGAGGATGAACCCAAGATCTCCAGGAACATCAAAGGAGACTCAATCCAAAGCTGATGGAAGTTGTCAAGAAGGAGATTATAAAATTTTGGGTGTAGGTGTGATTTATCCAATCTCTGATAGCACTTGGGTGAGTCTGGTCTATGTAGTTCCAAAGAAAGATGAGATCACTATCATCACCAATGAGAAGAAATAGCTCATCCCCACTAGGACTATCACGGGACATATGATGTGCATAGATTACTGAAAGCTGAATAGATCAAATGCTTGAGAGGCTTTCTAATCATCCTTACTACTGCTTTCTTGATGGTTATTCATGAAAAGACCACATTCACGTATCCATACGGGATATATGTTACCGGAGAATGCCATTCAGATTGTGCAAAGCATCAACGACTTTCCAACGTTGCATGATTTCTATTTTTGCTGATTTGATTGAAGATATCATGGAAGTTTTATGGATGATTTCTCTGTTTATGGTTCATCGTTCTCTAATTATTTATTTAAACTTTGCAGGGTTTTAGAACGATGTGAAAAGAAACATCTCGTGATCAATTGGGAGAAGTGTCACTTTATGGTGCAGGATGAGATTGTTCTTGGTCACATGATTTCAAAAAAAGGCATCGAAGTTGACAAAGCAAAAGTCAAGGTGATGACCAGACTCCCGTCAGAAAGCTTAGACACTAAGTTCTCGTCTGGAATATTTTAGCTCTAAATTATCGAAACTACTAATGAACTTAATTTCCTTGAATCAAGGACTTGAAATCAGACTGGATGACTGATGACCATAGACGGTTCCTCCGGGAGCTTTCGCCTTTGAACTATCACCTTTCCTCAAGCATTTAGTTGTTGTTTTGAGGCTAGTGTCGTCTTTGGCACGCTTATCTTTCTTCTTCTTTGGGTCACCCTCTTCCTTCTTTATCCTCATTATTTCTTTGCTCTTCAACGCAACCCTAGTTTCGTCGGAACCTTCTTTCTGCTTCTCCATCGGAAATTGAGAGGGGTTTTCGGAGAGTGTAAGTAGAAGAAGATGAGAAATTAGAAAGCCTAGCCCTAACATTATAAAGATGTTGCAGGAAAAACATATAAGTCTTGTGATTACTTGAAGTAAACCTTTCCCTAAAATTAAAAAAAAAACGATCATTAAAGAAATAGAAGTTACCTTGGAAAGTGTGAGAAGAGTGGAGTAGTGAAAAGAAGCAGTTAATGATTGCATCTCTATATCAAATCAAGTTTCGATAATTGCGGACTGACTCTTTTGTTCCATCACGCTTCAACCCCACAATCAAGCAGTCTTCAATCTCCACCGTTGATTTAAAAAAATCTTACGAAATATTTAGAGTTATCTACAATATAATTACAGGAAATTGATATCTGAGACCTGATTTTCATTTGAAGCCTCGACCCGGATGCTGAAGGGCAACTGTTGGCCCCAATATCCCTTTCCAACGAGGCCCATTAAAGCATTAAAAACCAGAAAAAATTTCATTAAGGTTCAGGATCTTGAAAATTAAATAAGTATGGAAAGCAGAAGATCATGTCAATGGGAGAGCGATTGCGGAGGCCGAGAATCAAGGAGAAAATCTTGGAGGTACTGGATAACAACTTTCGGGCCAGGGACCTACTATTTAAAGGAGGGATCGAAAAACTTGAGCTCTCCTTCAGCGACATTACAAATCAGAGACTATATACTTCTATTCTTCAATATACTTTGAAAGGAATCAATCATATTTTCATTCAATTTCAGTCATCTTGTAATACATCATCAGTTCCAAATCTTAATAAGAATAGTCGATTCATCCAAAGTTCAACACAAGATTCACCCGCATTCCTCTTTTCTCATCTAAAAAGCATCATACAAATCTAAGTGTGGGTTTTATCGGCCACACTAACTAACAAAATGCATTTTCTCTTTATGTCTAATCTTAATTAATAGAATGCATGACCTTTATATAATGCAAAATAATCTGAGGAACTATGCAAAATTCGAAATTTATGTTTGGTAGTTGTTAGATCTTTTTCTTGTTTGTGTTTCTTCCTATTTAGTTAGGATGGTTTCAAGTTTGGTTATTTGATTATATACAATTTGAATTTTTTTTATTTGATATTTGCGATTGTTTTTGGGAGTCCTATACTTTTTCAAGTTGTTGAAGAAAAAACATTTGAATTTGGAGTTCGTTCATATCAAAGAAAACAACTGATAACAGTAATTGTCTCACATTTTCACCATCAGAAGATACAACACCGAAGATTCATTGTTGTTTGATCTAGAAGGCTCTGCTTCTTCTTCAAGTTGTTGATAATGATAAACTTGAATTAGTAATATGTTCATTTCACAAAAAATCAAAGATTTTTTTGTGGTTTTACAAAGATTATTCACTCACTCAATCTAACAGTTAAACATTTAAAAAAGTGAAGTCTTTTTCTTTCGGTATTTCTAATTTTTTAATACTTTTGCAATGTTTTCAAACTTTTCATAATAACGAGATAGTTGCATCTTGTCGTATATAGAAAGTTTGTACAAGGGTTGTGCAAAATTTTCAAAAAGATCTTCAAGCCTTCAATTTTAAAGTTTTTAATCTCCAAAAATATTTGTTTGTGGATGTATTTTATGGAATTGTTATAATGGAAATAATTTTATAATTATATTATAAAAAAAGAAGCTATAATTTCATTCAAATGAACAAACCAAAGCTTCATAGCCCACAATTCTTCTCCCATGTCTCATGTTTGTTGAAAACTCATATAATATTTTTCCATTCAAAAAGGACTCTCGCACTTGTGATCTCATATGTAACCTTGCTCGCTTAGGTTCAACTTTTTTTTTAGTTGTGTATCAAATTGTTTCACTAATGCTATGAAATATATGGAGATTGATAAAAGGCTTATATTTTAAGACAAAAAATATTTTGGGTATATATTTATACTATTTCATAATATAATATGTAAACACAAAGTTTCAGTATATAATTTCATTTCTTAGAATGGACCGTTAATGAACTAAATTTCACTATATCTCTGTCTTCATAAGGTATAACACTACATTCAGCTTAATACTTAATTAATTAACCTACGACTTTTAGAAGTTGTGGCAAATCCATTTTAACTAGGAAGACACCATTTGCCACATTTAATTTTTTTTCTTTTTCTAATGTAAATTTTGAAAATCCATAGCTATACAACTACTAGTAGTTTAGTATTTTATACACTTACATTCATTAGATATAATCTCTAGATCCGTTTGTGTTAGAAACTTATAGGGAAAAGAAAATTGGCCAAAGTGACATATACTTTAAACTATAGTTATATATGTTTATGAAAAAACATATAGCTTTTTTCTTTTCTCATTATCTTAGATCTTTCATTATTTCTTTCTAATTTTTCGTTAAAATTATGGCAAACAGAGACATATACAAAAAATAGTCAACTTCGCTTGACAGTTCAAAATTTGATTTACTTGCATCAATAAAGTAAAGGCTATGAGTGGAGACAAGAAAACGGGACATATTTTCAATGAAGCATAGCAGATTTTGATGTAGGTCAAACAAAATTATATACAATGGGCCGTATTTATTTTTTGATGAATAAAATAATCATAGTTATGATTTAAGAATATCTCGTGTGCATTTTTCTCTGCACCATAGATACGGTGATTTATTAATTTATGTGCGTTTTTCAATTTTATTTATTTATCATAATTGACTTTATTGTGAAATAAATTCAGTAGTTAATTTATCAATTTATGAAGTTTATAAAAATTCCTTTATGATATCAAAAAATATTAATATTAATATCAATAATCAATTTAAATTTGTACATTTAATTTATATATTTATAAAAAAATTTATATCCATGAGTTTAATATTTTGAATTACATTTTACTTAATTTCTCTGATTTTCATTTGATAATATAACAATTTATTTTTTATATTTATTTAAATTTGAAAAATGTTTTAAACTATAAATTTGAGATAAATAATATATAAAAATTTATATTTCCCAGCTTGTTATTTTTATTACCATTCAACCATCATCCCGCACCGCTAATTTCATACGAAATGCACTTGTTCTGCAGTTTACAATATTCCCGCATGAACCAGATTTCAACCGCACCAAACTATCTAATCGACTAGACATGCACAATATACCATTCGAAGCCAAAATCTCTCTGGTTTTATTTCCTCTTTTGCATGTCTTTTTAGGTAAGTGATTTTATGATTTTGTCTACAATATATCTTCACATCATCCTTCATGTAATTATTCTTTTCTCTCTATTTACTCTTTTTCGTTCCCAAGTCATCCTTCAAATCTTATAAAGCTACAACCTTAAGCCTCAATGGAAGCAACTTCACATCTACATATGTATCAGAATAACCTTAAAGCTCAAGAATCTGCAATAAGGGCAACGAAAAATTACCTAAATTCCCTTCGTTCGACTCGAGACTAGCCTTCAAACCCTTAAAGAGGCATGCAATATTATCATCATCATTTTTTTGAAGCCAATGCATCCCCAAGTCTACCAAGTGGAGCCAGTAGACTTCAAAGAGCCTGCAAAATCGTCGCTTTTGTCCTTTTTATGCTTTGGTAGTAAACGCTACTACATTTTTATTGCTCTATGTGAAGTTTTGAACTAGACTATGTGTTTGTTCAAGTTCTTTTGTTCTTGTGATATAAACCGAATGTGTTTGATGATTCTAGATGTTTCTTGTGAGATTAAAAGCTACGAAAGAACACCAACATATTGTTTACCCGGAGTTCGCGGATCTACATCTCTGGGGAGTGAACAAAACACTCATGCTTTCACTAGATCAATACCGAGAACAATCAACAAGGTATTACAAATGTTTCTTCCAAGAAAAGATACTAATCTGATCTACCTTTCTTTGTAGATGGATGATGAATTGGCTTAACCAATTAAAGCTGAGTAAGCTACGTACTCTAAGAGATGGCCGCGACTCAGGACCTCCATGTAACAAGAGTTATGGCCGTCGCAAAGGCAAGAACTCCGGAGCTAGCTCGAGCTCTAATCGGAAGAGAAAGTGATCTCCGATCACTGAACCACCGTGAACCTCTCTCTCTCTCTCCCCCTGAACTCTTCTCCTTCTGAACTCTCTCTCTCTCGACTCTGTATCTCTCTCTCTCTGTTTTACTTGTTGTTGTTGTTGCTCTGTTGAAGAAGAAGAAACATAGTTAGTTAGAATCTGTTTATAACAGATTCTCCTCTTCTTCCCAAAACGTTACCGTTTTTGTCATGGGTTTTGAGCGAACTGGACCTCGCTTGTGTCCCAGAGACATTTCGATGATCCATTAGCTTTTAGACTAAAACGACAACTCTTCAATTCTCCACCTTGTCGCTTTTGTCTTAGCCTTCGTCATAAAAAAACATCTCTTCTTCTTCCAGAGAAAACCCTAAACGCCGTAACTCTCTCTCTCCTTTCTCCTCTCCGATCTAGATCCAAAACTCTGTTCAGCCTCCCTGTTTGGCTTCACCGCTGACGATGACTGACAAAGCCTCCTCCCCAAAGACAGCTAAGCAACTCGGTAAGCTCCTCTTGTCTTTTCAACTTCTGAAAACAAAAAATGAAACCTTTTCGATTTCATATCCTTTTCCCTTGCATGTCTCTCTAACCCGTTTCTCTTTGTCTTTCACTCTCTGTTTCAGCTAAAGAGAAGCTTCAAGCAGACATGGCGACCTAGGACTCCGAGTTCATCTGTGTCAGGTATCTCCTTCACCCCATCTTAGCTAGATCTCTAGGTTTAGGTAGCATAGCGAACCAAAACACAAACCCTTAAGTCGATTCCTTCAGAAAACTAACCTGTTCTCTGAAACTTTTAAACACCTTTTGCGAGATACCTAATCGTCAAAAGTATCTCACTGGTGTGAGATCGGCTCACAAGGTAACCCCCAGCGTTACGAGGCACTTCTCGAAGCCTTTACCAGGTAACGCTTTAGTTAGGAAATATGCCGCATTAGAACTTGTATGAACCTTTAGTAATTCAACTGAACCTTCTTCAACCTTGTCTCGAATGTAATGATATTTGTTATGGATATGCTTGGTTCTATCATGGAACACTGAGTTCCTGCCAAGCATATAGCACTCTGAGAGTCACAGAACATTCTAAAACACTTAAAAGACTTTGAATTACCCATCAATTCACCATAAATATATGGTAACCAAGTTCCCTCTTTGGCTGCTTCTGTAAGAGCCATATACTCAGCCTCTGTGGTTGAGAGAGCAACCACATGCTGAAGAGTTGATCTCCAACTCACAGTATTCCCACCAACCTGAAAAACATACCCTGTAACTGATCTTCTTCTGTCTAAATCTGTAGCATAATCTGAGTCTGAATAACCCACAATTTCAAACTTCTCATGTTTAGAAAATGTCAAACTCAATTCTGATGAACCAACCAAATATCTCAGAACCCACTTAACATCTTCCCAATGAATTCTTCCAGGCTTAGCCATGAATCTGCTGATCAGGCAGACGACATATCCTAAGTCTGGTCTAGAACCAATCATGGCATACATTAGACTACCA
>OVAN01003742.1:0-27976 GCA_900406275.1 Anastatica hierochuntica
GGTCAGAGTCTGTTGGGTTAGATTTTGGATTTATAAGAGGAGAATTGTGGGTAGTAGATGAGTATTCAGGCTCTGAGTGGGATGAGGAGGGTTTGGATGGTTCAGTAGGTGGGGAAGGTTTGGAGGGTGAAGGTAAGATAGGTGAAGGTAAGATAGGTTTGGAGGGTGAAGGTAAGATAGGTGATGGATTAGTGGGAGGTTCGAACAGAGGAGGGGTAGTAGTGGAGGTAAAAGGGGGATTAGAAATTGGTGGGTGGGAAGAATTTTGGGGTTGAACTTCTTTTGGTTTCCAAACTGAAGTGCCCGCTTTACACTCCGAGGCTTTGTGGCCGAGGCTCTTGCAGGAGGAACAGAAAGTTGGTATCCAAGGGTAGGTAACTTGAAGAGTAAGGACTGAGTCGTCGTCTCTTACAATTTCCACTTCGTCAGGTAGCGGTTTTGAGAGGTTCGCCATAACCTTGACTTCTACCGAGTCAAAACCATTAACTTCTCTGGAGTCACCACATGGTTCTCCTACTAGACCGGCAATAACATCAAGGCCTTCTGGTTGGAGCAGATCATAAGAAACCTTTGAGATTTTTGCCCAAATTGGTGCCGATTCAAGTGATGGAGGATTTTTGGAGTAGTCCGATTCCCATTTGGAAACGAAAAGCGGGATGTCTCCTACCCTCCAGAGACCTTGCTCCAGGACCTTGGTACGAATGTGTGGTGAGGGGATGAGGATAAGGCGAGCACGCGGTCCAATCTGGCGTATGCGCAGGCGTTGTCCTTTGCCCCAAAGGTAGTTAAGGACAGAGTCAATCTGAGCCATTGGCGGCAGATCTTTATAGAAAACTCCGACGATATAATCTGAGTGGAGCTGAGCACCTCTGTCAAAAACAGCGTCGGGTATCCTCACTCTTGGTTTGCCTTCTGGAGAAAGGATTGTCGGCGCCACACGCTTTAGTGGTCGCGGTCCGGAGAAAAGGTGTTTTGACCAAGTACGGGAGGTGGGGTTCTTGGGTAGTTGAGATGGATGGTGGATATTAGTGAGGTGTTGGTGGTTGTCGGTG
Source organism: Anastatica hierochuntica (assembly GCA_900406275.1). Lineage (NCBI taxonomy): Eukaryota > Viridiplantae > Streptophyta > Magnoliopsida > Brassicales > Brassicaceae > Anastatica > Anastatica hierochuntica. The sequence goes on from OVAN01003742.1 coordinate 1,053, forward strand.
GAGACTAAAAGAGGTGGATTCTTTGGTAGTTGAGTTGGATGGTGGATCTTAGTGAGAGGGTTGTCGGCGGAGGTTAAGAGAGGTGGGTTAGTGGTCATGGTCGGGTTTTTGGTTGGGGTTAGTTTTGGTTCGGTGGGTGAAGCGGCGATAATATCCTCGAGAGTGATACCAGCCAAAGAGAAACTATCCTGCACCGGAATAGTGTTTCTAGTGGCCGGATTAGTAGTTCCAGAGGTCGGAAGAGTCTCAGAAGTGGGTGGATCTGGTGAAACGGAGGTTGATTTGTTTTGGGGTGAGGGTAAATTGAAGGAAGAAAATGGAGCTGAGAAAGGTAGTGCAAGGAAATGGGAGAGGAGGGAAGCAATGTTGGGCATATCTGAGACAGGAGGGGGAAGTGAGTCGGGCGGAGGCGGCGGGGTTGGTGGTGGGAGCTCGGACATCACGGCGGTGTCAGATCTACACAGGGGAACAGCAACACTCTCTCTCTAACTCTCTTCTCTCTTCTAATTTGTACAAGCAATTTTTCCCACCACCCTTTCTTTCCATAAAGATAACCGATAAAGATGGATCGATTACTTCTACTTGCAAATTTTTCGATGTTGTGCTTTTTATTGTGTACGTATTAAAGGCAGAAAAAACTCGAAGATGGCGGAGTGGAGGAGGTCGACCATACAACATATCGAAGGAGACTTGCCATTCAAGAAAGCTATTAGCGTTCAATTTATCAAATAGCCAATCATGAGAGTGCAATATCCCTAAAACTCAACAGGTAAATTGACTAGGAACCGTAGAGCATGCGCAACATTTAAGATATGACAATGCTTGCACTAAACTTTTCCATTTTGTTGTGGAGATCTCACACATGATGTCTCATGATAGATCCACATTTCTCGAAAATAATCTCGAAGACACAAGAACTCATATCCATTGTCGCTACGAATGGATTAACGTGACTGTAAAATTATCTTTCTACTAAGGCAATAAAAAATTTTAATTATGTTGGAGCAGCATGTTTAGATGGTAAGAGATATTTCTATAAAGCCCTCGTATAATCATCAAGAATTGTAAGAAAAAACTGTGAACCATAGAGCGCAGGAGTTCGATAAATTCTCCATAGATCACAATGCATTAATTCAAAAGCCATACTCGTTTTATTATCACTCAACGGAAAAGAATCTTATGTCATTTTAGCACGAATAAAAACATCATACATCGGAGAATGGGAGCTACTACTACTAGAATTTGAAAGCTTCAACATCTACATAACTTTAGATGAAGGATGACCAAGGCGGAAATGCCACACATCAATTGATTCTATATAGAAATTATGTATAGCTGTCGCAACTTCAATTCCTCTAAAGAAATATAGTCTATTAAGTTGGTCACCCGCTCTAATCAGCGTCTGTGTTATGTGATTCTGAACAATACAAAGTCTTTCAGATATCTGAAAGTTCAAACTACTATATCTAGTTAATTGAGATTATGATATTAAATGACACTTTAATCCATTCAAAAGAACACATTTCTAAGACTAAGAAAAGATCTCATACGAACAGTGCCTCGTTGCGATGTCACAGTAATTTGACCATTTGATGGTTTGATTAGAACTGCATGCATCTCGTATATATTCGTAAGAAACGCCATATCTCCTGTCATATGATGCAAAGCACCAGAATCAATAATCTAGGATTCGACTAAATATGTACTTGTTTTTCGACCAGTGGAGTCTTTTTTTCTCCCATTCAACATGGTGATAAGCATCAGCCAGTACTGGTCACTCAACTCGCTTAACCCAACTAACCCAACGAGGTTGACGGAAGTAACTGGACTTGAGATAGGAAACAAAAAAGACACAGTGTTTGTGGCAACAACATGGTTTACGCGAGCTGCTTCTTGAGGCTTCCCACGTGGGGGAGTTGGAAGAATCATGTTTCCGACCATAGAATCACGTGAAGAACCATGCAATGGTTTGGATCAAGGCTTGTCTCATGGCCACCACTCAGGGTACCTTATTTTTCGAAAGCAATTATCGCCAATGTAGTCTGTCTTTCCGCAAAGGTTAAAGTGATGTTGGTGTTGTGTTAATCCGGACCGCCACGTCCTCGAGAGTAAGTTTGTACAAAAGAGCTTACAACATTACCCCTCTCTTCATTCATATGGATGAGAGATTTGGATTCCTCATCCTATGTCAAGACATTACAAGCTTCCTCATTCATTGGTAAAGACATTCTAGAAAGTAAGATGGACTTGACAACTCCGTATAGAAACTCATCAAGCCCCATAAAAAATTTATGGAGCTTGTCCTCCTCACGTTCTCTTGCAATTTCTCCGCCATCTATGCCTTGTGATAATCACAAAGACATGTCCAAAGCTTCACCAGACGCCCATAGTAGGCTTCAATAATCGTTCCATCTTGTCGGCAATTCTTGAGCTCATACTTAAGTTTTAGAACCCGATTTTTGTTCTTCATCGCCAACCGCATTTGTATTTGCATCCAGAAGCCAAAAGCATCATCATCGTAGTGAGCCATCAATGAGCACATTGTCTCATGGATTTGAGTTTTATCCAACAAATTATTGGTGCGTTATTAGCACATCAATCCACGTAGTCTTCAGAGTCTTTGGGTGGTTTAGAGATAGAACCATCAACAAAACCAAACTTTTTTAGCGTCATCAACGCTATTCAAAGATTTGCGGACCACTCATCCTAATTGGCACCGCGATGAAGGGGACGTGAGAATATTGTTCCAGGATTATCTCCTCACGTAAGATCATAAGGAGATATGTTAGAATTTGGAGAATTTAGTATAGGAAACAAGAGAATCAAGAGAATGAGAGAAGAGAGAATAGAGAAAAATATTCGAGGAGAAAATATATTTTCCTTGATAATATTGACAATACAATTCCTTGATAATATTGACAATACAAGCTATGGTCATTTTATATAAGACCATTACAATTAAATTCAAATTTAAATCACAAGCTAACATATGGAAAAAGACAAAAACCAGTACAATGTAATTAATGCAAATTCAGCCTTATTTGTCCTCTCATACCAACGGCTACATGGATAGAAAGAGACAGCACCTTGTTGCTTCCTTTTCAATGGATATATAGACTGTCTAGATATATAGCCGGTCTATTTCTTATTGCTTTCAGCAGAGATATATAGTCTGACTAGATATATAGCCGGCCTATTTCTCATTGCTTCCAGTAGAGATATATAGTCTGAGAAGATATATATAGTCAACCTATTTCTCAATACTCCCCCTCAAGCTTAACTATAAGACCTTACTATAGTTAAGATTAGAACCATGAATCATTGACTCATTAAAATCTTAGTGGATAAACCCTTTGGGAAAAAACCACACTTAGGAAAAAGAGTATAATTCCTCATGGTTAGAGGTCTTCATCTCCGAACGTTAGTGAGTCCAAGTCTTGGAAAGATAAACTCATATATTCTCTTGCTTGTAGCTTTGGTGAAGATATCCGCCAATTGGTCTTTGCTTCTTGTATAACACAGCTATATGACCCCTTGTTCAACCATTTGCCTCACCATGTGGCAATCCACTATGTGCTTCGTTCTTTCGTGGAACACCGAATTAGAGGCTATATGTATCGCGGCTTGATTATCACAATGCATTGTGATCAGTATTGACGACTCTATACCCAAATCCATGAGTAAGTTCTTGATCCAAACCAGCTCATTCGTGAGTTTCCTCATAGCTCTATATTCGGCTTCGTCACTAGAGCATGACACCACCTTTTGCTTCTTACTCTTCCAAGTGACAAAGTTTTCTCCTATAAAAGTGCAATAGCCCGTAGTAGATATTCTATCATTCCTATCTTCGGCTTAATCCGCATCACAATATCCTACTATCTTGGTATTTTTCTTACAACCTATCCATACTCCTTGTTCCGAAGATCCACTCAAGTAACTAAGGATTCTTTCCACCATTTTCCAATGATGCATCTTCAGAGCTTGCATGTATTGGCTAAATTAGTTCACGGCGAAACATATGTTCGGCCTTGTGATAGTAAGATAGATAAGTTTTCCAACCATTCTTCTATATGGCTTTGCATCTTCAAACGGTTCATCTTCAAACTCCCCCTCACGTGGTGTCTTGTATCAATCTTCAAGAGGTGTTTGGGCTATTCTCCCTTCAAGTTTACCTATCTCACACAACATATCAAGTGTGTACTTCCTTTGAGATAGAAATATCCCCTTTTAAGATCGACATATTTCTATTCCTAAGAAGTACTTTAGTTCACCCAAATCTTTAATATCTAAGACGGATTCAAGATATACCTTTGTGGATTGTATACCTTCTTTATCGCTTCCCATTATAATGATGTCGTCGACATAGACAAGTACCAAAATTATACCATTCGGGTTGGTGAGAGTAAATAGAGTATGGTCCGCCTCGGATCTTCTAAAGCCTTTTCCATTAAGAGTAGTACTTAGTTTGTGATACCATGCCCTTGGAGATTACTTGAGTCAAAAGATAGCTTTCTTTAGCCTTAGTACATTTCCGGGTTTGACAATATGTTCTAAACCCATAGGTGGATGCATAAATACTTCATCTTCTAATTCTCCTTGTAGGAATGCATTCTTGACATCCATTTTCCAAAGGTTCCACTCTAGGTCCATGGCAAGAGAGAGAACAATTTTGATTGTATGAAGCTTTGCTACGGGTGCAAAAGTATCTATGTACTCTTCTCCATAAACTTGAGTGAATCCTCTTTAAGCCAACCTTGCCTTGTACCTCTCAATCTTCCCATCACTCTTATATTTAATGGTGAAGACCCACTTACTCGACACGGCCTTCTTTCCCTTCGGTAGTTCGGATTCAAACCATGTTCCATTTGNGCTTTGTGTTCATCTCCAAACGCATCCCTCCAAGCTTTATGTTCTTTGGCTTCTTCGTATGTCCTTGGTATGTATTGTTCATCCAAGTTAGCCATGAATACTTGATGTTCTTGAGAATACACGGTTAGAGAACAAGTCACTTGAATGGGATGAGCCACGACCTTATGATTGTAATACACCTTTATGTCTACCCACTTTGATGGTTTTCTTATCCTTATATTTCTCCTTAGGGATAGGAATTGACCATCTTGGACCTCTTGAGCATCTTGGACCTCTTGAGCATCATCCTCGAACCTCTCTTGGTCCTCTTCTCTTTCAGCTTCTTCTTCGGTCTCATAATGTTCTTGAGTTTCGGATTCATGGACTTCACCTTGGTCATGACTAGATGATGAACTTTCTACTTGTGTCTCGGAATCATGTGGTTCATCATTGTTTCCCCCTTCATGGCCAAGATGAATGTCTTCTTGAGATTGAGTTTCGGTTCCCCTCTTAGTATTGAGGTTGGTAATTCCAAGATTTTACAAGATGATCCTTAAGTTTGTGGCTCTAACCGAAGGAGAACTTGAGAGATCCTTCAAGTTATCCCAATTCTTTTCTTCAAAATACCCCTTAACTTCCATAAAATGAACATCTCTAGAGACCATCATCTTCTTAGTTTCCGAAACATAACACTTGTATCCCTTATGAGTTGTAGAATATCCAAGAAACATTGCCTTTGTACTTGTGGGTTCAAGTTTGTTTCTAACCTCTCTGGGAACTAAGAAATAGCACACACAACCTAAAACACGTAAGTGGTTAATTGATGGCTTAATTTTGTTTAATACCTCAAATGGCGAGTTGTCTTGGAGGATTTTTGTGGGAATTCGGTTAATGAGATAGCAAGCGTATACAACGGCATCTCCCCAAAAATTCTTAGGCACATTTTTATGGAACATCATGGACCGAGCTACTTCCATCAAATGCCTATTCTTTCTCTCGTCAACTCCATTTTGTTGTGGAGTATAAGGGCAACTTGTTTGGTGAAGAATTTCATGCTTGTTGAGGTGCATTTTGAATGAGTTGCCAATGTATTCGCCGCCATTGTTCGATCTAAAAATCTTAATCTTGGCATTAAAATGGTTAGTCATATAATTTTGAAAATTTATAAAAGCCTGTAAAACTCTATCCTTAGATTGCATTAATGTTATCCAAGTGTACTTTGATTTTTCATCTATGAATGTGACAAAATACTTATGATTTTCTCTAGATAAACATGATGCAGTCCATACATCCAAATGAACTATATCAAAGAAATTTTCATAAATAGTTATCGATTTAGGAAATACGGACTTGTAATGTTTACCAAGAATACATGCTTCACATTCATGATTTTTAAAAGAAACACTAGATAACAATAATTCTAAGCACGAGAACGAGAATGTCCTAACCTAGCATGCCATAACGAATCATTACTTAAGTTAGAAACAGATTTGAAAGCATAAGAAAAATCGGACAATGGCTTGGTATCTTCAAGCATGTACAAGCCATCCTTGGTTCTTCCTTTGCCAAAAACATTGCTTGATTTGATATCCTGAAAATGAACATCACTAGGGCCAAATATAACATTTTAATTGAGATCATTTGTGACCTTTCTTAACCGATAGCAAGTTAGATGTAAAACTAGGCAAGTATAATGCTTTAGATTCTTTATCAAATAACCTAAGCATTCCTTCGCCTTTAATTGAAACCCCACGATCATTAGCCACCAAAACATTTCCTAATGCATGTTTTAGATCCTTAATCAAGCTTTTATCACTAATCATTTGATGAGATGCACCGAAATCTACTAATATTAGATGCAAGAAAGGTTTCACCATACAAATTACCAGAGGTTTCCTTGAGTGCTTTGATTAAGGCATTCAAATCTGATTTTTTCACCATTTCAGCTTGAGCATTCATCATTGAAGACGTAAATGCTTTACGTTCCTCCTCATTACCGTGAGTTGATGAACTATCCGCTGGCTCCTCATTGGTTTGAGTTGAGTAGTGTGCTCCTTGATGCTTGTAGCCATTTCCCTTAGGCTTTAGATGTGGGTAGAGAATCCAACAACCCTCCTTTGTATGACCCATTCTCTTGCAATGCTCACACTTCTTATAAGACCCTTGGCCATGAGTTGCCCCTTTGTTGTTACCTTGGTTGTGGTTCTCCCATGGCTTATGACCTTGGTCGTAGCTCCCTTGTGCTTTGTTAGCCAACACCATTTCTTCTTTGCCTTCAAAGAGACCAAGAGAACTTTTTCTAACAAACATCATCAAGAGTTGGTAGCTTTTCCGCTCTCAAGATGTGCTTAATTAGATCATTGTATGATGGGCTCAAGGTCGAGAGGAGATCAAAACTTTCTCTTGTTCCCGCCTTTCATTAAGAATATTGGGATCCATGGTGCTTGGCCTAATCATCTCTAATTCGGCTCAAAGAGATCTAAATCTTGCAAAATATTGAGTGAATGTCATACCTTCTTGACTAAGGTTGTTGATTGCTCTTTTTTCTTCAAAAACTAGGCTAAGATTAGATGTATTTCCATACACCTTTTTGAGGAGTGTCCCATAGCTCCTTTACACTTTCACAATAGGAGTATGCTTCAAGTATGGATGCTTCTAGTGAATTTTGGAGAATAGAAAACACCCATTGATCTTCTTGAGCCCATTTTTCCGTTTCTACAAGAGCTATCTCTTGTTCTTGAGTGGTAGTCTTTGGAGTTGTTCCTTATTCAACATACTTCCAAAGCCCTTTTCCACGTAAATTTGCTTTGGTTAACATTGACCAAAGGAGGTAGTTAGTGCCCTTAAGGGTCATCGGAACCATCGATTGCTTGGAGCTTTCCATAGCTTCTTGAATTTAAGAGTTTAAAAATGAAAAAAATTAGGGAGATAGTTTCGGCTAGAAACTCAGAGAATTTGAAGAAGAATTTGCGAAAAGTAAGGAGAATTTGAGAGAATTAAGCCCAACGCTCTGATACCATGTTAGAATTTGAAGAATTTAGTATAGAAAACAAGAGAATGAGAGAAGAGAGAATAGAGAAAAATATTGAAGGAAAAAATATAGTTTCCTTGATAATATTCACAATACAAGCTATGGTCATTTTATATAAGACAATTACAATTCGAATTCAAATTTAAATCACAAGCTAACACATGGGAAAAGACAAAAACAAGTAAAATGTAATTAACGCAAATTCAACCTTATTTGTCCTCTAATACCAACGACTACACGGGTAGAAAGAGACAACTCCTTGTTGCTTCCTTTTCAACGGATATATAGACTGTCTAGATATATAGCTGGTATATTTCTTATTGCTTCCAGCAGAGATATATAGTCCGACGAGATATATAGTCGGCCTGTTTCTCATTGCTTCCAGCAGAGATATATAGTCTGACTAGATATATATAGTCTACCTACTTTTCAATAGAACCATCTACGAAACCAAACTTTTTTAGTGTCATCAACGCTATTCAATGATTTGTGGACCACTCATCGTAATTGGCACCACCATGAAGGGGGCGTGAGAATATTGTTCCAGGATTATCTCTTCACGTAAGATCATAAGGAGATATAGTCTCCGAGTAGTTTCCACGCGAGTTGGGAGTGTGTACTCTCATGTTTTGTAGCAGAGAATTTGGTTATGTCATCACCCATGGTCAAGAATGATTTTTCAATCGAAGAAGCAAAGAAACAAGAGCAAGGAAAGAAGGAAAGAAAAACACATTTCGGTTCATAAACCTAAACCTAGTATAAGGTATTAGACTATGATACTATGACAAAAAAACGTAGTTTGTATAAATGATTTTTTATTGATTTTATTGTCCTTCGTTTAACTTGTATACAACATAATCTAAACCTAACTTAAGAAAGAAGAGGAAAATAATATGGACCTACACGGCCTAATACATATCATTTTATGGTATCATTTTTTCCTTTAGTTAGTTAAATTCTTAGTTACAACTTTAACTTATTTGAAAAGGTTTATTATATCCAACATTATTGAGGATCACATAGTTTGGATACAACTAAATATGTTTATGATAAAAATTAACAAAAGTCTAGTGGCATTACATTTCAACAAAAAAAATATATATATGTTTATGAAAATGTTTTGGCCAATTTTGTTTGTTTTTTGTGTAGAAAAATATCCAAATATATGTAAATGCAGATCTAAACTCTAAAATGCAAATAAAGATGAAACATGATTCGACAGTTCTGTTTTTCTCTTCATATTACTTGTTTCTTTTTGCTTTATGTTATAATAATACATATAGTACAATTTTGTTTTTACTCCATATAGTATATTTATGTAACGAAAAAAGTACATTTTCTAAATAAAAAATATTTTATTATAAATATAACCGAAAAAAAGACTGTACTACAATTAAATTTTAATCATGCACGTCGACAAATCCAAAGCAGAAGACAAGACCAGAAAAACATTAAAAATGGATTAAGAACAGCCACCGCACGGACAACAGAAGAAACCCGTGAGTTGGCAAAAACAGACGAAGTAATAAAATCCCAAATTAAAAATCATTGTGGTGGTTAGACAGTATATTCAAATGTTCTAGGAGCTCATTTAGGTATTCATTGTAAACTAAGGGGTATATTCAACCATTGATTTGGAGGATTCGTATTGAAATCTGAAATTTTGTGTTATTCAAAAAAGAATTTAATCTGAAAGTTTGTGTTATTCAATTTTTTTTTTTAAAATGTCTTTCTAAATACAATGTTATTAGAGTAAGCATTTTAAAATTTATCATCAAATCCTCTGTTATTGTAATAAATTTAAGTGATTGATTTTGAGTGACTTTAAAGTACTTAAGTAGAGTTTTTTTGTTAAAAATACAAAATCCAAATCGCATGGATTTAGGTGAGAATTTTAAAAACAAAGAACTCATAATTTACCAAAATCTTCTAAAAACTCATTTAATATCAAATCCCCTCAAATACTCATTTCAATATATTACCCTAAGTATATCTTATACAATTGGTGAGGATTGGAGAATATAGTTTTAAAATAAAAAAAAAATTAGAAGAAAACAAAGACTACCAAAGAGATATAAGTGACTTATCGGTAGCAAGGTCATTTTCTTTGTGTTTCCAGTTCAATCTCCTTTTGGTACAAAGATTATTCTTTATATTATAATATCAAAAATGTGTAATATTATACGTTTTTATCAAGATTTTTTTATGGTTTTATGTTAGAAAATATGATATTTTATAATGTATAGCAGTTGTTTGGAGTCTTTTGTTGTTTTTAGTATTACCGGTCTTAGGTTGCTTTGTTGCTTCGGAAATAAAGAAAAAAATTTAGATGAGAAATAGATATTTGGAACTGCAGGATCTTGTTGAAGTTAGGGGTGAATGTACATGGTACTGTCAGGGTGCAGGTGCACCCGCTACTTTTCGATAGATCAGTAAAATTTTCGACTAAAATTAGTTATATATTCATTTAATTTAGAAATTTAACCCACTTTTTATTAAATTTGAACTTGTGCACCCACTAATAATATATTCTGCGTTTGCCCCTAGCTTAAGCATCCCAAGTTTTACATTGATTGGCATACTTCCCACCTTATGATCGAGCTAAAATTTGGACACAAGATAAACATTTGAGTTAGATTTCACTTGGTGGTGAAGGAAATCCAACAGTGCAATTTGAAATTATAACCATTTTTGTGAACTCTTATCAAAATTTGTGACCAAAAGAAACGCATATGTGTGATGATAACATAACTATCGATTCCTTTTATGAATTGATCGACCTTTTTTATTGACAGAGGGTTATGGATCGGCCGATCTGAGTCGTCACATGTATTTGAAGTTTTCTTTTTTCCCTAGAATTTTTAAGTTTTGCTGAGAATACTCCAAGACCTATAAATAAACCCTAGGACAAAAATTAGCTTTCTACACTTTAGTTTTACAAACTTTAAGTAGTAATGAGACGAATATCAAACTATGTAATCTTTGGAGAAGATTCTAGAACCTTTGGATTTATTAATTTAATTAGGTCTTCCAACTCATCCATCATTTTGTATTCTTTTGATTTGACTGAGTATTTTCATAGTTAGGTTTTGGAATCGAGGAGAAAGAATGCTTAGGACTATTTAATTAGGGATTTTTCTAATTTTCTTATATATGGATTGTGTTTAATGAAATATGGATAGAAACTAGAATTTTAAGTTAGCTTTGAAATGAAGGTGATTTTAAGTCATTTGGATCAGTGGATCAAAAGATATGACGAATTTACCGAAGAGAGTTCATTCTGGCCTGAAAGCAAAGGTTGCACATAAGGAGTCTCTGTACCGGCCCATGACTCAACCATTCCGCCAAAGAATACCAACATCATCCTAGACCCCTCAATACCAGTCTAAGGAGCTCCCATTACTAGCACGTGTCAGAAATGATCTCTAGGAGCAGAGAGAACCACATTTTTAGAGAGAAAATAAACTCTAATAGGCAGAGAATTTTTGCATCACTCATTCTTTGGAAGATTTTATTTTAAGAGTTTCTAAGAGAAGATCTCACTTTGTAGCCGACATTGCTAAGCTTCTTAACATTTTTACTCTTAATTTATGATTGTTTCTATTTATTCCTCATGTTTATCTATAGTTATGATGCTTTTTAGTAGTTACCTTGTCGAATTTAAAAGTTTTCATAGAGGACTAATGGTTTGCTTGTTAGGTTTGATGTTTTTTTGGAGTTCTTCATCCATATTGTTATTTGCTATTTGTTGCTTGATTGACCATCTAGTTACTGCTCTTAGGATTAATTTTCTTACTGAAAGTATTCTAAAGTAGTTGTACCAGTTTGGACGAGCAAAACTTTGATACCACATAAACGAGTTAATCGAGTTTTATGAACTTATCCCATTTGAAGTCCATGCTTGTTTAACTACTTAATCACCAATGCGAGTTGAATAATTTAGGTTTTTAGACATTAAAAGTTGATGTTGTGGCAGTAGATAATTATCTTTGTATGATTCGAGTTGTATGACAAATCTATTGAATTTATCAATTTAATTATCCATTTTAATTGATTCATCATAACTTGAAATTTCCCTTAAACTTATGCTTTCTTCCATTAATATTTTGCTATTGTTCACTTTATGATTCTAATTTATTTAGCTCATATTTTTATGTCTCACAAACCTCAACTCATAATGTGGTTCTTCTGCATTCGGTTCGTAGGTACTATAACAACTATTGTGCACATGCAGTTTTATGTTATTTCTCAGTGTGAAACTTTTTGTGAACATCATGTTTGAGAATGTTTCAAGGAGTTCATAAGAGACTACCTTATCATGGTTTCTCCAAAGAATGCATGTGAAACAATTTCTATAGGGGAATTGAGAGGCCAAGTATCAGCTATCTCTGGATACAAATAGCAGTGGGAACTTCATGACAAAGAGTTTGACGATGCCTATCAGCTGATAGATAATCTATCATCCAACAACAACAGTCACTGTCCAGGTTACGATAGATATACAAGGGATTCTACTTCAAAGAGTGCAAAGAAATCAGATTTTCCAAGGAAGTGGTTGATATAGATGTGAAGGTTTGTGTAGTATACGATTCTGATGACCATGAAGAAGTGAACTACATGGTTCGAACAGAGGCTCCAATAAGAACTTCAAAAACCAACCCAAAATATCTAACAAAAAAGTACAAATGTGGAAAATTCTCAAGATCAAGTATATTTGCCACAACACTTTACTAGAAAATTGGTCGTGCAAAATCCAAATGGGAACAATTTTCTGGAAAACATTCCGCGTAAAATCTTGTCGCATGTTATTTTTAACAAGGTTTACATGAAAACAAAATGAGCAAAATTTTTAGTTTAGGTTTACATGGTAATCAGAGCATACAAAATCTTGACCAGAACAATTTTCAAAACAATGCTAAGAATTCAGACGATTTTAGTGTTTGGAAATTTTAGACAAAGTTTCAAAGCTTTCAACCTATAGTAATACCTACTCATCAAGAAAATAAGCACGTGCTTATGATGTATCAACTTCTAGAAGGTTAAAATGTGAGTGATGCTAAGGTGGATGGGATGAACAATGATCTCAACAAAAAATCCGAGCTACTCATGTGAAGCATTAGGATATTCAAGTTGCAGATAATATTGAAGCTATTATGTGGGAAGTTAATGGTCTTATTGGAAAGGTGCAATGCAATGCTTTCATGGCTGAGAGAGGCAAGTAAGCTGAAATAATCATCATCTTAGAGCAAGACGATGAGGAAAATACTTTAAAATAGCTTATATAGTTAATGGGGTCGTAGATAACTCCAAAATGTATCGATCACTTTCTGAGCCAATCCATCCACTTTTTGGGTCGATCGATCCATGTGTGAATAAGGTGGTAATGGGATTTGGGTCGATCGATCCAAAAGTATGATCAATCAATCCGTATCTTGCGACGACTTGCTCCTTTGTTTTCATTTCTGAAGCACAAGTACATTTCTAAGGTCCCACACACTATAATTCCACAGAATTTGAGGGAACTATCAATGAGAGGATTCTAGCTGGATTTCAGAAAAAGGGTGAAAAGGATTCTACCTACTACAACATTCGAAGATGCGTGGAAACACTACCATATAAATTAGTTCTTCACAATCACAAGAAAGGCTATTGAAGAGATTGCTGTATTTTTCATCAAAGCAAGGAATGCACTTGGACCGATGAGGAAATTGTGCAAGAGACGACCCTAAGAAGATTTTTATATTCCTTGCTCTATTTTAGGGGTTGAGTTTACAAATTCTCTCTGTGATTTTTTGTGTAAAGCTAGCTTGATGTCTAAAGATTGGGTATAAATACATAACATCCTCAGTTAACTATTGAGTTTTCAAATTCTTCTACTAAGTCTCCAAATGTACCATTAAGATCTATATGTTAGGATGGGTTGTCTTTTTTTGTTTTATTGATTGTCACATAGTGAAGATAAGAAACACAACTGATACACCATTGATTATGGGAAGAACCTTTTTAGCCACAGTGGGTGTTTTAGTTTATTTTCCTAACAAGAGTGTTTTTCCAACATGGACAAGAATGTCTACTACAAACATGTGCTCATAGACAGAGGTACCCAACTTTCTTAATGTATTAATGTGATTGATGAATGTATTCTTTGGGAGGTTTAAGCAATAAGAGCAAGGTCAAAAAAGTCATGGATGGATACCATTATATCGTAATAAAGAAGTTTAGTATAAAGGCTAAAGCCAAAATGCAAAGGATCAAGGAAGATCATCACTAAATGATGGTGATACATCAAAGCTGTGATGGAGATATGATTGAATACATGGTGCAGAGCAAAGAAACATGTAAATCTTTCTTGAAATTTTGAGTGATTCTTACCTCATAGTTGAAAGAGAAAGGTCGAAAAGTTGTAAAAGGTCTCATGAGTAGTGCTCTAAAGCTGAAGATGTTTGATTGTGGGACTTGTTTTGGAGCAAGTTCTCATGATCATGTGGACTGATACCAAACTCTAAAAGTTAAGCTACAAAATTTAAAAAAAAAGCAAACCACTGGTAAGTTTTTCTATCTTTTCCATTTAGGATTTCTATTTTTCCGCATCTCTCATTTGGGTTTATTTTCGCACTAAAACAGTGTGAAGTAAATTGGGGGACGATAACACTAATACCACTTTCGTTTTATTTTTAGTGTGTGGTTGAGCCATTTCTTTTTATTTTTGGTTTTATTAAGTCAAAATTTTGTTGGGGTTATGACATTTTTTATGATGATGGGTTTGAGATTATTTCTTTGGGCTTATGTGCTTCGCATGAGATTACGACTGCTTAGCGCGTACGAACTGGAAAATCCCATAATTAAACTCCTCACCGTAAAAATTTTATATCTCTGAAATTGATACAAAACATTCATGCTTTTCTTTCTTCTTTTCTACCACTCATTGATAATTTTGAATGGTCAAACTTGCCTTTAGTTTACTATCACACCTTCACCCTACCCTTCTTTGATATCCATTTATTCGTTATCATTGTCATATTGAAACAATGGGGATAATAGGATATACATGATCCTCTATGCTCCTTAAGTGGAGTTGGAATCAATAAGTAGATAGATACAGTCAGATGCGTCTAAGGTTGGTTGTTAAAAAAAGAGAGACACAACACCGAGTTTAAATTAAATTTCATCTTTTGTATGGATATTTTAACATGAGATTTATGTTGTGAAACTAATTCCAGCAGGATTTTACATCTTCGAAAAACAAAAAAAAAGAAAAACCAAAAAAAAAGAAGAAAAAGGTTCAGTTTATTGTTTGCTTCGGTAAATAGAATCAGTAGTATGTTTATGATATCTCAATTTCTTTTATTTCTCTAGAAAAATATATAGGTTTGATATAGAGTTGTGGTTGACATTTTGGTACTTGGGTAATTTAAAGATCAAAGTTATATCTCAATATACTCTATTTCTCCTACGTTTTGCATAATTTCGTACATTCATCGCTATTTTTGATACCCTTAACACTTGATCTCCACCTTTGAACTAGCCATTTTCCCTCCATCACTCATTTTTCATAATGGAGATACCTTTGGTGAAAAGTTCGCACAATTTTAAAGAATGTAAAGAGTTAACTAATGTAAGTTTAAGTTTTGCATGTTTAAAGCTTTGAGTATGGTCTACCAATTTCTGGTTTATGTGCTCAACGAATGAAGCGCAAAGCAAGGTATTCTAAGGGTAAGTAAATCCTAGTGTTTTAAAATCTTTTCTTCTTTCTTGGATTTCTTTTTATTTTTACTTGAGGACAAACAGAGATTCAAATATGGGGGAACTGATATATTACGATCTTATCAGTTTTTATAATTGTTTTTTAGAGAATATAACATTTAGTATGTATAACTAATCCTTTTTTGAGTATTTTCGTGTGTTTTTATTTTTGTATATGTCTTAGATTTATTTGGAGAGAAAGAAAACAAAATGGGTTAGAAATTGATGTTTGAAAATGTAGGATCGCTAAAAAAGCTTCACAATTTTTACATTGGTTAACACACTTCCTACTGTTGGATCCAATGGTGCTATCATAAGTTATAGCCATTTTTGTGAATACCTATCAAGATCACGACCAAACAAAACGCATGCTTGTGAGGAGAAACAAATCAATCGATCCCTTTTTTGGATCTATCGATCCGAAGAGAATATTTTGGGCATAGGGTAATGGATCGACCGATCTATTTTCTGGATAAAACAGTCTGAATCCTAATGAAAATGTGAAATTTCGTTTTTGTCCCAGAATTTCTAATTTTTTCGAGATGACCCTAAGACCTATAAATATACCTTAAGACGAAAATTAGATTTATGCGCTTTAGTTTTACAGCCTTGTAGAGTTTTTTGCATTGTAAGCATTAGGGATAGGAATCTCAGACTCTCTAAACTTTGGTGAAGGTTTCAGAACCATTTTTACTTATTCATCTAATTATTCTTTTGATTTCAACCATCATTTTGTGTTTTTTTGTATGTCTGAGTAGTTTTCCAATTAGGTTTTAGGGTTTCAATGGAACTGAGTAGAATGAATATCTAGGACTGTTTTATTAGGGAATCATTTATAGAACTTGGATTGTGTTTATTGTTTAAACTTTATTGATCACCTACTTCAAGAATTAGGTTGATTGAATACAATAAAATTGATTTGATTGCTTGAAATAATCCATACGAGTAAAGTGTCTTTAGCCCACAGAGTTGATGTTAAGTCACATTGTGAACTTATCAAAACTCAAAGTTAATACATGTTTCATATATTGGATTTAACGAAGTTAGTTCTCCAAGTTGTTCAGCATAGTAACTTGAGCCATGAGAGCAGAAAAATTACACAACTACGTTTTGAGTTCAAGAGTAGTGATTAATTGTTTCTCCGATAAATTTTCTGAACTTCATTATCTTATTTCCTACGAACTGTCGTATTATTTGACGCATTTAATTTGTTGTCTGCACATCTTAGTCTTATTTGCATGCTTTTAATTACTTTTGCAATCTCAAAACAACTTAATTCTTGTGTCATCTAACTTAATTTGAATTTAAAAATTTTAGTGTGTTGATCTCTGTGGATTCAAGTCCGTTATGTTCTAATGTGATTTGTTGTGCACTTAGATTAAATTCTGAATACAAAAAATTATGGACCCAATGTTCGGATCGCTAAAGAGAAACTATGGGGGTGATTGTTTGACGCTGTAGGAACTTTTACTTTTTTGTACGGTTTTCAAAGTGATGTTTTATTCAATCATACTTTTAAAATTTTAATATTTTTAAACACCTAAATAGTCTCCTAGAATTTTTCAGAGTCAAAATATCTTCTATTCTTTGTTGATACGTGATTTTTTTCAAAGCCAACTAATTGTGACTTTTATTTTTTTAAAGTCACAGTTTCTAAAGCTATAGCCAATGCTTTTAAAACTATTTTTACAATAACAGTCTAAACTAAAAGTCATATCCAACCAACCCCTATGATTCTACACGAATCTTGGGTTACTGGTGAGTTTCCGCATCTTCCAATGTTGTTGTGAGACCCCGGTTTATAGAATCATAATAGTGTGTAAGGAGAGCTTAAAAGGGTTAATTTGGCTACCTATGTCACCAAAGTGCACTTATCTTTTCGGTCACTTGTCCTGAGAGAACTCCATAGTTAATCGTGCTTGTGCTGAAGTAGCACTAGGATGGATGATCTTCCGGGAAATAATTTTTTGGAATAATGCAAATGGGACAATGATCGGGGAAAGATCGCGTGGTGATTGCAGAGACAGTAAATCATGCCTTTAAAGCCTCCTCGAGGTGGCGCTCTCGGCCGTCAGACAAGGTGCTTTGTCCTCACTCGCACGACTCCAGGAACTGACTTCCCAGAAGGTCACCCATCCTAGTGCTACCCCAACACAAGTCATAATTTATTGTCCCTGCAATCACTACGCGATCTTTCCTCGTGCTTTGTCCTCACTCGCATGATTCCTTGAACTGACTTCCCGGAAGGTCATCCATCCTAGTGCTACCACAGCACAAGCACACTTAACTTCGGAGTTCTCTCAGGATGTGTGACCGAAAAAATAAGTGCATTTTTGTGACATAGGTAGCCAAATCAATCTTTATAAGCTCTCCTCTTACACTACAATGACTCTATAAATCAGGGTCTCACAACCACCCCCATTTACAGAGCGCAACACCCTCATCGCACACCAAGATTGTCACCTCGATGGTATGAGTCCCTGACTCCACACTCATCTGGGTCCGACTCTGATAACAAATTGTAACGCCCCCTGACCGTCCCTCTCTTGTGCCTCGGCGCCTCTCCCCGAACCCGTGGGTCCACCCTGTCTGACGGTTGGGAGCGCTACCTCAGGGAGGTTTTAAAGTCATGATTTACTGTCCCTGCAATCACTACGCGATCTTACCCCGTGCTTTGTCCTCACTCGCACGATTCCAGGAACTGACTTCCCAGAAGGTCACCCATCCTATGCTACCCCAACACAATCACGCTTAACTGTGCAGTTATCTCAGGATGTGTGACCGAAAAGATAATTGAACTTTGATAACATAGGTAGCCAAATCAATTTTGATAAGCTCTCCTCATACACTACTATGACTCTATAAATCAGGAAGTTGTGTTTTGTACTTTTTAGTTTAATTTCTTATTTGAGAAAGGTGTATTTTCTTACTAGAGAGATCTATGAGTTTTGACTTAAAACGACAATAAATTTCAGAATAAAAGTAACCAATCGAACTACCTAACCAGCCCATGTTCAAAGTATGCAATCCAAGAATATGTATCCACCTAAAGATTTGGCAATAGCTTTCGGTTTCATGTGATCTTGGTTTTACCCATGTGTTATAGAGAGACGGCTGAATTTAGTCAAATTGTCGTAGGAGATGTATGTCTAACATCCAATCTCCTACAGAAAAAAACTGAATTTGATTTAAAATAAAAGAAAAAGAAAAAACTTATTTCCTTTTTTTGGTGAGAACTCTAATGTAAAGTTCAAG
This sequence comes from Anastatica hierochuntica, assembly GCA_900406275.1. NCBI lineage: Eukaryota > Viridiplantae > Streptophyta > Magnoliopsida > Brassicales > Brassicaceae > Anastatica > Anastatica hierochuntica. Next base: position 19,930 of record OVAN01003742.1, read on the forward strand.
CACAAATAACTAACCAAATATCCATGAGGAAAATATTACAAGCTTTCTTCACAGATCTAAACCCAAAAAAAAGTTTCATCTCGTGGGTTTTTTGGTTAGAAGAGTCAAATAGTAACCCGTAAACAAAAACTCAAGATGAGCTAAAAAGGTAAAAAAAAAAAGAAAGGGAAAATAGAAGAAAGACATGGAAGAGTCGTCAAACTGTAGGAGAGAGATAGGATGTTTAAAAAAAGAAGAGGAGCTAACAAATTAAACAAAAAAACCTTCATCTTAAAGTATCACCATCTCCAACTCCTTCCGCTTACTTCTTCATCTTCTACTTTGTTCTTAGAACTATCAAGATCTCATCTAATCATAGAAGTGAGATCTTGAAAGTAGAGTTCGTCACAAGGAACGGTTAAACCCATGTCATGATCAAAACCAAACTCTTCCTCTGCTCTTCTAAGGAGACATTGGAAATCAAGATTGGTCAAGATGGATATAGGGACTATGTATCTTCTCCTGTTGAGTCCAACGTAGACAGGAAAGTGCCCCTTTGGTACATCAAGTGGAAGATCACCTTCTTCATATCCTCCTCCTCCTCCTCCATTCTTCTTCCTCAAGCTTGAACATCTCTTCAGAATCTGCCTCAGCATTGCTGTTTGAGCGAGTTTTGTAGATTTCTTGAGGATAGCCATTTTGTGTGTTGTTTTGGGTGGTTTTGAAGAGAAAAGCTTTTGGTTGTCTTTGGAGAGAGCGAGTTGGGTGGTGTTTTTTATTTATAAAGACATGCATGTGTTCTATATGTCTATGTGTCTAAGAGAGAAAGTGAGAAATATTTGTGGTGCCACACATAAATGGTAAAAGACATTAGAAGTATAAACATTTTCTGGTTGGTCCTCTATTATGACACTATGGTCCCTTTGAATTCCACCTGGTTCGTAACAAGATAACCCATAAACGCTATGTGGATTTTTTTCTTAGAATAATATGGACTTTAAGTTTGAAACTTACACAAATTTTATAGATTTTAAAAGTGGACTCGAAATCTGTGATTCGGATCGATTTTTGCTTTAGAACTGCCAAATATATTGTTAATGGTTTTCGAAAAAAAATCTATATGGGTTTACTGATTTATTATATAGGATCAATTATAAAAACATATACCCGACGTATCAAAACATATATTATTGTCCATTTGGATAGTTAACAACAAGCTTATTCATTATTGTGATCACAAAGTTTATAGCGGACCGGAACATAGTAAACCAATAACGGTTGTTTTAGTCCGTTACAACATCCAAGCTACTCTTTTTTTTCCATCTAAAAATAATTTATTGAAACCATAAAGTACGGATACAAAGCCGACGATTAGAAGAAACCAACCTCGGAACCACAAGCCGGCGATTGGGCGAATCCAACCTCAGAGCCACATGCCAGAGATTTTAAAGTATAACTCCCGGAGCCAAAAAGAAACCATAGACAATGAAATAACTAAAATAAACAAATACTAAACAAAATAAGAAAACAAAGAGAACAATAGGCGTTGAACACTAAAGGACTATGATAAATACCACAAAAGCAGAGAGCAAATTCGCGTGGAGGAGAAATGGAGCTGAGTAAACTAGTCCGCAAATAAAGGGAAGCATCAAGAACTGATCTCATTATAATGCTCACATAGCCATGAGAATCCACGACGAGAAGCAACCCAGGCCGAAGAAATTAGCACCATTAAAAGTACCATTGTTACAGTCTACGACCTATAACCAGCCACTCTACGCACTTCCTTACTGAGAAACCGGAAACATCTTTCAAGAAGCATCCCGTTGTTTCTAGCTAGACGAGTACACCACTCACTCGAATCGTAAACCACCAAGGCAACAAAGATGATAAAACCAACCAACCAGAGACCACAGAGATTACTACGGAGACGAAGCAAAGAAGCAGCACCAACCCAAAAGCCACTAACTAAAACATTCTTTTCCAATAAACCCCAACTCCAGAATGATATTCACTGATCATAAAGAGTTTTAAACCTATATGTTCTACCACATAAACAAAATCCGTCTAGAAGTCAACACGAAGAAGAATCAAAACCAAAGGTAAAAATCTTCGATTCCTCCCTAGAAACCTAAAAGCCGACTTTTCCGGCAGCCAACTCATCATCTACCTCGCCGCCACTCCAAAAACGAGCTAAACCCCACCGGATCTGATCATCACGAGTAGGTCTAGTAACCGGGTGAATCTCACAAGTTTTAAAATCGCGAGCATCTCGGCAGGGAGAGGAAGACAAACGGAAAAGCAAAGAAAATTAAGGAAGCAGAAGAACCTCCGGCGGCGGTGTAACCGTCGCCCACCACCGGAGAAGCGACAAATCTGTTTTGGTCTTCGACGACAGAGTCTTGTAAATTCAAGACCAATTGAACATCCAAGCTACTTTAACTAGCGTAATTTTACTATATCTAATAACCATTTCAAGTTAGACCATAGGTTGTTTTTAAAAAAATAGGTCATTGAGTTAGAGAAAGTGAAGTTCAGAGTTTCAAAATTGTGTTTGTTGATGTATAAACTCTCTAAGAATCGTGGGAAATATCTCCACAGAGATAATATACATAACATATTTCATTTAAAAACATGTATCTACGCATTAATATAAATTGCTATTTACTACAATAATAATTTCCACATCAAACACAAACAATATATATTAGATTAGATTAGGGTCAGGTAAAAAATATATAAAAGTATTAAAATTTAAGTTTTAAAATTGTAATTATTGGGAGAATACTTCTAGAAGAAGTTACATAACTAACTTATGTTGAGATAATTACAAAAGATCGATTGGATATGTCCAAGGATCCGATTCTTTAGAGATTTAAAGTTGATCACCAAGTTAGATATTTTGTATAAATAGGACACAATACAAGTTAATGAAACAAGAGAAAGAGTTTGAGTTTTCTCAACTTTACATGGTATCAGAGCTCAAGCTAAAGCTTGAAAACTTGTGTTAATCTCACGACACAGACACGCTGAAGCAGGCCTTGAAGAAACGATGGTCGGCGAAGGAAGAGAGATTACTTCCGTCAGCGAAAAGAAGGATATCGCAGTGATCTCGCCAAACACACTGTTCAACTCCGATAACCCAGGTTCGGTTATCACACCCGTTTTGTTTAACGGGAAAAACTATAATGAATAGTCTGTTGAATTAATGAATTCTTTACGAGCTAAAAGGAAAACTGGCTTCATTAATGGAACAATAAAGAGACCGCCGGTTGATGATGAACAATATGAAAACTGGATCACAGTTAACTCCATGTTGATTGGCTGGATAAGAACTTCAATTGAACTGAAGATCAGGTCCATTGTAACTTTAGTGTCTAATGCCTCACAGCTTTGGAACGATCTCAAGCAGCACTTTTCCGTGAAAAACAAAGTGAGACTTCACCAGATTAAGGCTCAGCTAGCTAACTGCAGACAAACAGGAGCTCCGTTCTCGAATATTACGGGCGGCTGAATTCTCTGTGGGAGGAGTACACTTTGTATCGACCTCTCCCAACATGCTCGTGTGGAGCGGCCTCAGGGTTTTCAAAAGAAAGAGAGGAGGACAAGGTCCATGAATTTCTATTGGGGCTGGATGATTTGAGATTTGGATCTCTTTATACCAATCTCATTGGAACAGATCCCATGCCTTCGCTTGGAGAAGCTTATTTGAAGGCTGTGAGAGAAGAACAACGACTTTCCACTAACCAAAGTCATGATCAGTAAGACATTGTGGGTCTTGCGACAAGAATAGAGGACACTATGACAAACCGAGAAGATGGAGAAGTTGTGACCAATGTTGGAAGAGTTGAAAGACAAGCAGAGGCACGTCCGGATACTATATTGTGCACACGGGATCGATCACAGCTATGTTCTCACTACGGACGAAATGGACACGATAAGAGTGATAGCTCGCAGATTATGGGGTATCCCGAATGGTGGAAAGAAGGACGAGGCCGTGGAGGTTCACGCAGACGAGGACGTGGAATAGGAAATATTGGGCGGGGCAGAGCTTATGCTACCACAACACATGCTACGAGCTCTAATCCCTCTGGAGTTCCTGGGTTGACGCCAGAACAGTGGCGGACACTTACTCAATTTCTTCAAGAGAAAACACCTAGCCGTGACAAGTTGACTGGTAAGAGACCCCTCGGTGATGTGATTCTTAACACTGGGGATTCCCATCACATGATCGAGGACCGATCTATGATGTCCAATATCGAACCTATAGCTCCTTATTCAGTAGGCTTTGCAGACGGGAGCAAAACTATCGCAATGAGGAAAGGATTGTATACACTTACAGAAGATATTTCTTTGACGAATGTTCTGTTTGTGCCAGCTCTATCTGCACTTTGATATCTATCTCCAAAATTTTGAAACAGACTAAGTGTTTTGCACTATTTACTGATACAATTTGTATTTTAGAGGATCGTTCTACGAGGACTTTGATTGGAACCGGTGAGGAGCGTGATGGGGTAGGCTACTTCACGAATGCAGTTAAAGCCAAGATATATAGTGCATACACAACATCTCAACAAACATTGTGGCATCAGCGTCTAGGACATCCAAGTTTTTCTGTTATTTTTGATTTGCCTATGATTTCAGGACCCTTATCAACTATTAGCCCTCGTTCTTGTGATATTTGTTTCCGAGCTAAACAAACAAGGGAAGTGTTATCTGATAGCTTGAATAAAACTACTGAGTGTTTTTCTTTAATACACTTTGATGTCTGGGGGCCTTATCGCGAAAAGGCTTCTTGTAGGGTTGTTTATTTTCTAACCATCGTTGATGACTTCTCGAGAGTTGTTTGGACGTATCTTATGCTCTAGAAGTCTAAAGTATGTACTGTTCTTACAAACTTCCTTGCCTACATGGAAAACCAGTTTGGAAAGAGCGTAAAAGTGGTACGTAGGGACAATGGAACAAAGTTTATGTGTCTTTCTTCTTTGTTTCGTCAGCAAGGTATTGTGCATCAAACTTCATGCGTCGGGACCCCACAACATAATGGACGAGTGGAACGTAAACACAGGCACATACTAAATGTGGCCTGAGCACTTCTCTTCCAAGCAAGTCTTCCGATAATTTTTTGAGGCGAAGCGGTTATGACGACATCTTACTTGATTAACAGAACTCCTAATAGCATTCACCAAGGAGGAACACCTTATGAAATTTTTCACGGCTGCAAGCCAGATTATGCGCAGCTAAGAGTATTCGGCTCGGCATGCTACACGCATCAAGTCTCTCGGAGTAAGGAAAAATTCAGTCCTCGGAGTCGGTTGTTTGTTTTTGTATGATACATGTTTGGTAAAAAGGGTTGGAGAGTGTTTGACATTGAGAAAAACGAGTTTGTTGTTTCTAGAGACGTTGTTTTTAGGGAAGATGTTTATCCGTTTGCGGATAAGAGTGGTACTGCGGCAACTCCTACTCCACCACCTCCACCAGTTTATGACGAGGATTGGGCTGTTGTCGCGACTTCCGGTGACAGGGGGAGTTCTACTACTGAGCATACCACTGATCATGCGGCTGAGTCACCTCCGACAAATAAATCTGAGGCACCAGCAACTTCATCGACTTATGCGCATTCTATGAAGGACTTGTCACCTCCTGCGACCACTCCTGAGGTTACTCCAGCCGCCGAACCTGTACAAACAGATTTACAAGCAACGGAGCCGCAAAATGAGTTGCAAGGTAGAGGACAAAGAACTCGTGTTCCATCAACCAAGCTTAAAGATTATTTAGTCTACAATGTTGTCGGCACCTATGATACCCCACACGCTCACTTTGGCTCTCCATCTAAGTCTTCCTATGCGGTCCAAGGAAACGCACTCTATCCTTTGTCTCAATATATCTCGGATGAGAAATTCTCTTCAGGCCACCGAGCCTTTTTGGCAGCCATTACAACCGGCGTAGAACCTCGCCATTTTACAGAAGCAGTGAAAGATAAAATTTGGAATGATGCAATGATTGTTGAAGTTGATGCTCTCAAAATCAGTGGAACATGGGACATCACAGATCTTCCTCCAGGAAAGGAGGCCATTGATAGCCAATGGGTTTATAAAATAAAGTACAATTCCGACGGGATCACTGAAAGACACAAAGCTCGGTTGGTGGTCAATCGAAGCAAACAGGTTGAAGGAGAGAATTACACTGAGACATTCGCACCAGTCGTAAAAATGACTACGGTACGTACTCTTCTTCGCTTGGTTGCAGGAAAGAAATGGGAGGTTTATCAGATGTACGTCAACAGTGCATTCTTAAAATGGAGACTTAGATGAGGAGGTCTACATGAAACTCCCACCAGGTTTTCGTCATTCTCATCCAGGGAAAGTCTGTCGCCTCAAGAAATCCCTGTATGGGCTTAAATAAGCTCATCGATGTTGGTTTAAGAAACTTTCTGATGCATCGTTGAGATTTGGTTTTACGCAGGCTTATGATGATTATTCGCTTTTCTCCTACATGAAACATGGGATGGAGATACGCGTCCTGATCTATGTTGTCGACTTGTTAATTGCTGGGAATGATGAGTACATGTTGCAAAAATTTAAAGAATATTTGGGATGCTGTTTTCAATGAAGCATCGACTTGGGCAAGTTAAAATACTTTCTCGGAATCGAGGTGAGTAGAGGACCTGATGGTATTTTCTTGTCCCAACTAAATACACGTTGGATACCATTGCAGATACTGGAAACTTAGGCTCGTGGCCTGCCTTGACGCCGCTGGAGCCGAACCACCAACTCTCCACGGTGGAAAGTCCTCTGTTAGATGATCCGACCAAATACAAAAGGTTAGTGGGCTGTCTCATTTACTTGGCCCATACACGACCAGAGTTATGCTATGTCATACACATTTTTTCTCAATTCATGCAATCACCTAAAGAAGCCCACTGGAACGCAGCTCTCCGGGTGGTGCGATTTTTGAAAATTTCACCAGGTTAGGGCATATTGCTCAAAGTAACTGAAGATTTCACTCTTACTGTGTATTGTGATGCGGGTTGGGCTGCTTGTCCTCTCACAAGACGATCACTAAGTGCATTTGTCGTTATGTTAGGTGGCTCTACGATTGCCTGGAAGACGAAGAAGCAAAAGATAGTGAGTCATTCCTCGGCTGAAGCTGAATATAGGTCCATGGCCGAAACTTTAAGAGAGGTCAAGTGGATACGCAACCTTCTTTCCGAGTTTGGGATCAAATAGGACACGCCTACACGATTCTTTTGAGATAGTAAAGCAGCCATTTATATCGTCGCAAACTCAGTATTTAACGAGCGTACCAAACACATTGAGAACGGGATTGTCACTCTGTTCGGGACGCTGATCGAGATGGCATCATCGAGACACACCATATTACGACTAACACACAGATAGTAGACATTCTTACGAAAGCTCTTGGACGGGCACAGTTCCAGAATTCAGGCTTCAAGCTAGAAGTTACGGATCTTCACTCTCCAGCTTGAGGGGGAGTATTAGGAGGATACTTCTAGAAGAAGTTACGTAACTAACTTATGTTGAGATAATTACAAAAGATCTATTGGATATGTTCAAGGATCCAATTCTTTAGAGATTTAAACTTGATCACCAAGTTAGATATTTTGTATAAATAGGGCATGATACAAGTTAATGAAACAAGAGAAAGAGTTTGAGTTTTCCCAACTCTACAGTAATCAGTGTAGTTAGATATCTAGATCAAGACTCGCGTTTAACTATTTTAAAACGTGCTTAGGAAATCGACGCAAAGACAATTTATGTTTAATTCAACAATTTTTTGTGAAACAAAACTTTACAATTACCACGTTTATATGAATTAACATTTAGTATTTAATATTATAATAAATGTATTGTATTAAATATTCAAGTTTTGTAAAATATAAATTTATGTATCTTATTATATAAAGCGGAACGCATTCGACGTGAGTATGATAAGTCGTCAAATTATAACTCATGAAATTTCGGCAGATTATTGACATGTGTCAGATATTTAAAATTTTTCATTTTTGTGTAGGCAAATTTTCTATATATATGTATATATATATATA
>OVAN01003743.1:0-27974 GCA_900406275.1 Anastatica hierochuntica
ATATAAGAGAGACTCTTGATCTAAAAGATCAAGAGAATCAAATTAGAGCAACAATAATAGTGTTAAGAAGTAGATAAAAGAGTTGTAAAAAGGATCCTTTTGTTCTTGGAGGCTAAGGAGGTATTTATACTAAACATAGAGTGGAGGAAGCCCTAAAACAATTGGTATTTTCGGCCATGTAGTCAGCCATCGACCCATATGGTTGATGGGAGCCTACTCAGGGTGGATGACTGGCAACCTACAGAGGAAAATGCATGAGTTGCTGCCCAGGTTGCTGGCCATTGACCCTGGGTAGCTGGCCATCGACCCAGGGGTCGATGGGAGACAACCTTGGGAAGTTCTTGATGTTCCTTGCTCCTCTACGATGCCTAGATGATCCCTATATCTTCCATAGATTTTTTCCCCTCTCCTCCATGATTTCTTAGCTTCAATCCCACCTTGAATCCATGCCTAGAGTGTCCATAGATCCATCCCAAGTTGCATCTACAAAATGTAAAGAAAATGCATGCAAATGCAAGATATGCCTAAACTAGACTCTAGACTCAATCTAATGCATTCTAAGACTAAAATGCCATGTATACAACCTAAAAGTGGATGAAACTAAGCTAAAATGAACCTAAATATGCATGAAAATATATACAAATCACTCATAAAAAACCAATTCAGAAGAGTTTGATACAACACCTTTCAACATCTCGAAATAACCAAGTCAAATTAGCATTATTCTCACCATCGAGTACGACAAATGCAATGGGGGTAATGGTGACGATTATGATCCTGAGCTTTGGCAAAAAATAGTACACCACCATATCCGTTCTTCAGAAATATGGCATCCACAATTATCACACTCCTCATGAATTGAAACACTTGAATCCAAGCTCCCAAAGCTATGAAAAGATATTTGAATTTTCTTACCTCATCCAATTCCACACTTGTTTTTGTTCCCAGATTGCCTAACTCTAATATACAACTTCTTGTAGCTTTCTTCCGGACTACCACACAAATCTTAAGCAATATGATCTTTTCCTCTCAACATTGTGGAGTATGATATATTAACACCAAGTTTTTCTTAACAATATCCATGATAACTTTTGGACTTGGAGTTACTACTTTTCCAAGATATTCCTCATTTAAAAGAGATGCGACTAATTGTGATGAGACTCTCCTCTTGTCGTTGCTTGTACTTTGAATAGTCTGAGAGCTTCTATGCATCTTTGTGTACGTTCTAATCGAGAAAATTTTAGTCTGTGGAATCGTTGCAGCTCGTAAACTCCATTTATAGTTTAGTCGATAATATTTTACCACCCATCGCATAAGATTCGACTTTTTAATGTCATAACAAAAGCATTTATCAAATGCAGCTGTATCCACCATCGCTTGAATTTCCTTCTTACTTGCAAATTCCTGAAGCTTACTTAGACCCAACCGTCTTCCCATGCCTCTTTAAACTGACTAGATTCTTCGAAAGGTGGATGCTCAAAACAATGGAAAAAACAATGGAAAAATCTCAATAAATTGTCCACAGTTTTACCAGCTTCGCCTAGTACAACCAGTTTTGCCAATATACTCCAATTATCATAACTTTCAAAAGAACTCAATTAAGTTAAATTGAATAGTTTCGGATGCAAATCTACTTTCTATTCATTATTATTCAACCACTAAAAACGCTTTTTTTTTATATCTATTTCATGTACTAATCGACCCAGAAACAATAGAAAACACCAATGTGCATACCAAATTCATTAAATCCAATTACAAACTGTAAACCAATATTCTATCAATGCAGCTCGGGAAAAAAGAAGAAGTAACTTGGATTTCAACCGGCCGCAAGGAATGCTCGAAGACGACAACAAAGTAGTCAGCGACTCTCGATGATGGCAATAGAGTGGTCGACAGCTCTCGACGACGGCAACATAGTGGTCGGCGACTCTCAACGGCGGCGACGGAGAAGACAACGAGGTTGAGGAGCTCAACTGCGGGAGGAGAAGAGGATTATTTTTCATCTTTTTGTTTTTGTTATTTTCCGATAATTTTAATTATCTTTTTTTTCTTTTCCGATTTCTTTTCTTTATTTATTTATTTAATAACTATAATGAGGGACATTTTGGTCTTCTCGTATTTCATTAAAACAATGAGGGTACAAGTGGTTTAAGAGGGACATAAAAGGTTGGTGTTTTTCTAGGGACATATAAGGTGATGTCTCTCTTTTTTCTAGTGTAAAATCAATGTTTTTAAACAATTGGATCTTTTCACACAATTTACTTTTGACCATAATTTGATACCTTAAACTATACGATTTTATTAATGCTACCATACCTGCAAAATACAGAACATATGAGTGAAGACATAGATAAACCGCAATGGAAAATCATATCCTATATTTGGAACGTTGTTCGTAGATCCATTCATGTGAGCTTTGTTGATGATTCCACAATAAAAGCCAACAACATAAACTTGAAATTTTAGAAATGATAAGTCTTCAATTTGAACTAGATATCCTTATTATGAAACTGCAATGGAGTTGTACATCAAAAATTTGGTGAGTGCGCTTACTTTGCATAAGAAACGTCTTAAATGAAATGAAGAGCCCACAATTATAAAATTACTCCTTTCCCAAAAAATCTTTACTTGAGTTGCTACGGAAAGCTTGGAATAGCAGGAAGAGTAACATGGGAAGCAATTTGATGTGGAGTCAATATTCTTAAGCCAGCTTTATAGATGAATAACATTAACTGTAAGAAAAGGTGATAACAAATATGATGAAACCTAATCGATTGATGATTTAATTTATGCAAGCTCATAAACTCTTTGTTTTCTCCTACCTAACATGAAAACTGATCAATTAAACATATGTAAATATGAGATCAATCAATACAACAAGCATTCATATCAATCAAAAGAGAGGGATGAGAAAATATAATATATATAGAAGAATTGTGGATGTATTGAAGACGAGATGGGTCTTTGTATACAACAAAAGGGCACGACCCCTAAGGTTTTCATCCCTGCTGCATGAGACATTTACTCAACTATAAAATAATCAGAATATTCACAACTTTACGAAATTAAGAGGCGAAAAAATAGAAATATTGTTCAAACTTTCTAGGTTAAATTAGGATAAAGTCGAATCTTTTGGGGTTTCCAAATAATGGAGCTTTTTAGAAGGGCTTTGGTTCTTTATCTTTGGAAATTATAGGTTTGAACACCTACTTGGATCATGTGAATATTTCCTTCGAGACCCAAGTTTTCCTCCTTCTTTTTAAGCATTCTTGCACATATTTCATTCCCGACCCATCAAGACTAGTTTTATGTAAGTTGGCATAACTCTTGATTCATTGCTCCAACTGACATGAAACCTCTTCGATATGAAAGCTAAATCAATTATGTAGCTCTTGTGGCAATATCATTAAAATAAATTGAGGGATATAACTCTATCGTGGATGATATTTCTAATGCGTTGCAACTATCCAGAAACTGGTTTTGATCCAGTTAACTCCATATTGATCCAAATTGTATCGTATGAGTTAAAATGAGTAAAAAACTACAACTACAATAAAACTACCTCGAAATGCATAAAGTAGTGTAAATATACTAAGAAAACCTATTAAATATTCATAGGAAAAAACATGTAAAATCAGGTGTTATCACAACCACTCTTGCAGATTGAGAAAAAGTTGGTTGTTGTCATTCCCATACCGTCAAGATATACCTTCCAAACTGAAAAAGTAGCGACGAAAAAAAACCATCACCATAAGCCAAGAGCACCAAAAGGTGACGCTGGCATGGTTCAACCCTAACTGAATTCTCACTGGGAAAATAACCTGCTACACATGTCTTAACAAGTCCTATTGTCGAGAACCGACCAAAAGCACTACTTTGAAGAGGCTCATGTATTACGTTAGACGAATATTCGTAAGCCGTTGTAAGATCAAAAAAGGAGCCTTGAACCGAGAAGAAGATATGAAACAAACTTCTACTTTTTTCCGACACTGGATGGATAGTCTAGTGAATGTGCCACCATTTGAGGAGGATGAGGCATGTTGATAAAACAAGCCACAAACCCTTGTACACGTACTATTTTTTAGCACCAGAGAACAATATCTACATTAAACTTAAGATAAACACCACCACCGACTATAGTAGATAACAACTACATAAATAGTTCTAAATCCGTAAAGATTCATTGAGGATAGAAGCAAATGAAGCACAAAAACACTGGATCGAAGGAGATAAATCATCAATATGTCCTCGCTTATGGCCTTACTCAAGGTGGTCAGCCAGAGAAACAAAAGATTCAATCGCCGACTAATCCCAAACCTAAAAATACCTTCACAAACTCTTCTCAATCTAATCTTACATTGACACCACCAGCCGCCCTTCTCCACCAAATCTAAGATAACCACCAATAGACCTAGCGAGTTTATGAAAGTCATTGACATTAGAGCTCTGATATGTCGGCTATCTGAAAGAAAAAGAAAGGAAAGCAAAGAAAACTGAGGAAATAAAAAAGGGGGACTCTAGCACCAGCCATCAAGCATCTACGTCAGAGTAGTTGCAACATTTGGTCGTATTTAGTTCAAGCGGCGAGGAGTGTTAAAGAAAAAAATGAATGATTGGCGAAAATAAGTTCTCTTATACCTTTAAACTATAAATACTTTTCTTTCTTTTACAAAATGTTTCTTAAAAATTATTTTGAATTAGGTTAAATGTCTCAGAGAATTGAAAGCATTAGTAAAGCGTTTAGTTGCGCGAAAATACTTTTAAAAATATTTCAACAAACGAGTATTTATTGATGATGCGTATATTAATTTGTTAGTGATATTTATGTGCACTACTGAAAATTTTTCATATATAGCCTCCATTAAACGCTATTACAGGATAGCACAGCGGTTTCATGTACATTGTGTTTGCGCCCATTATCTTTTCTTTGGCACTTTATATAGCGTTTTTTAATATGCTATGTTAATTAATTATGTCGATAGAGTTTATTAGTTTTGCAATTGTATAGCTTATAATAGCTTATAATAATTGCTATTATTTATTCATTGAAAATCATCATTAATTCTAACATAATGGGGGTTGTTATTTTTTCTGTAATTTTAATTGGGGGGGGGATTTTGTATAATTGGAATGGACGTTTATTTGTACCTATTAGCTGTCATGTTTTAATCATCATTACTCAAATACACAATATCACTAGCCAAACCAAACATACAAAATGTCACAAGTTCCAATAGTCAAACCATCAAATCTTACACAACCAAACCACAAATAAGTTCTACTACCAAACACAATCCAATATAAGACAGTGATTCACATGAAAACAATCTTGTCATTAGGCCAAGTGCCTGTAGAACCTAATGCATCAACAACAATCTTGAAATCCGAGGTTGGTCTCCATACGTGTGCATCATCAATCTTACATACATCAACCCTACCTTGCTGGCATTTGGACACAATCGAACAAAATGGACTTTGTCTTCTAGATTGTTTGATAAAAATCTGCCTTTTACAACCTTTTTTCCAAATCCAAAGCAGTTAGGAGGAAGCATTAATTCTTAGTAGAGTTGCTGGTGTTTGAGCTATTAGCTACACACTACAAATGAAAAATCCATACAAATCATCACTATCAGAAAACAATATATGAATGTTAAAGACATATTATTATGCATAGAGTTTTACCTTAGGTGATAAATCTTTAGATGGTATTGCTCTTTTAGCAACCGATTGTACTGCTCCATTATTAAATGATGGTCCTGGTCTTTTAGAAAGCGATTCTTACTATATTTGTTGTACATTACACTGCTGAACCTTAGAAATTGGACGTGGTTTGTTCTCAAACAATGCATCACCCATCACATTCATGTCTTCACTTGGTCTCCACATGTAAACATCTTTGTTAATCACATTGTCAATCTCCAATATTGTATCGTTCAGACCTAAAGTAATATTATTGACCATCTATTTTGGGTCAATTGAAATCAAATTTTCCTCAGCAATTACTTCAACATCATTTTAATAATCTAGATTGTATCTTCCAATGCATTTGTAGCCTAAGGAGTCATAGAAAAATAGAATACATAAGTCACTTAACAACTTTTCTATTGATATAAGTTAATAAACAGAAAATATGATAAGAACTTTACCGAGAAACCAGCAGTCTTGTCGAGAATGAGCTTCTCAAATGACCATGCAATTTTGGCTCCCACAACTTGGCAGAGTGAGGTGATAGTTGTTGTAGGCCTCCATACATATGCTCCTTTTTCTGCGCAAAGCTAACAACTAGAGTTGTTGCATTAGGTCTAAGTGGAATACGACCAATCTTGTAAATTGGTTCAACAGAGCATAGTTATCCTTGACCGACAACAACATCATCTTCAGAATACTAATCAAGTATCTGACACCTAAGTGCTCCTTTGCTTGTACCAGTGTCCTCGGATGGTGAACGATCATCCATAGTGAGGAAACTATAAACACATTTAGAATATTAACTTACCCTTTTAACGTTAGCTAAGTCACAAATCAAGTGTTTCAAATCTTGAATCTCGGTCACCAATTTTTTTTCTTTGCTTCAAGCATCTACACATGAAAGCCAGCTTGGTAGCAATAATCTCTCTAGAAATTCCTCTGACTCTTCCACTCTTGTCTTTACCTAAAACCTTACTCATAACATCTTCTTTAACAATAATATTGGAGGTTGAGGCCATCTCACTATCAAGTATTTTAATTTGTTCCTGATATCATATTTTATGAGTATCAATATAGATTACCAAGTATAACAAAAAGAAAAGATTGATAACTTCTTACAATTGTTTGTTCAAACTATGGTCTCACGGCTCTTCCATATGCATGGGAATATCCAGCTATCCAGATCTAGCTTCTAGTAATCTTACTCGGGTCAGATGCGTTTTTCTTCAACAAGTAGACAAAAAATTAAGTTATAAAGAGTAATCATGGTCTCTATTTTAGTATTTTTACTCACCAGTACACTACATCATAGAGACATACCATTTCATCACCAAGGCAAACCATTCCTTTGCGACTAGTGGTGTGTGAAATCTGACTCTTCCTCAGAGCTCTGAACTGGTCACTTCATACCAACAATCACATTCCAAAAATTAATATAACAAATTTCCGTAAAATAAAACCTTTATTTTAATGGGAAGATTTAAACATAAAAAAACCTTTAAAGATTGACCAGTCCTACTCTTCACCCACTTTATCCAAGTATTGATCAAATGGAGTATTAAGAATAAAGTGATCAAGTTCAACCAAGTTGTATCTGGTTCTCCATTTTGGAACATATGAAGTATTGTGAAGTTAGGCTGAAGCATGTCAAACCAAGTTCTCCCAAGTTTCCTCCGTCTCAAAAGCAAAGGAAATAAAAAGGAGATGCTGCCAGCTCATGAACCTAGGAGGAGGACCACAAGTACAAACAACGCTGGAAATGATACACCTCATTTGAATAAAACTCACTATGAGATGTCTTTCTCTCCATCATCACTTTGTTTTTAAAATTCAAGTTGTTCTCATCTCATTGTATAAGTCTATAAAAAGACTATCATCTCTTAATAAAATTATATACTTTCCTTTTATTTTTCTTCCTTTACACATTCAAGATGTTTTTCAATCCACCTTAAATCTCTTTACTAAATCATTTCCACTCTATTCTAAATCATCATTCTCTAAAATCTATCTTGGTATCAGAGCATTTCAGTTTCAATCTCTAAAGATCCTGAATTTTTCTTTCTTATTCTACTAAAGATCTCACCTTTTTCTATGTTTGAATACCAAAGTTCTCAACTTTCTTATAAAATCTTACCTTTCTTCACGTTAAGGTCTTAAAAACTTCATCTTTTCTCAAAGATCTTAACTTTCTTCAAGGTTTAGCATCAAAGATTCAAGTTTTAACTATGGAAGATATGGTGAAAAACATTTATCGTCTCAAAATCTACAGTTATTTCCGTGATTTTAAAAGGATCCAACTATACTTTTTGGTCAAGAATCATCAAGACCTCAATATATGGCAAAGGACTTCGGGAACACATTTTGAAGGAAAAGAGAGTAGATGAAGAAGAAAATCTAAAGCAAAGCAAGAAGGATGAAGCTAGTAAGAAAGAAGAGGCCAAGTGGTTTCAAGAAGATCAACTAGTTCTTGGATTTCTTCAAAACTCTTTGGATCCTTCTATTCTAGAAGCATATTCATATTGCGTGACCACTGAATCTCTATGGGATACTCTCAAAAGAGTATATGGAGACGTCTTAAATCTCAGCCGTATTTATGAAGTCAAGAAAGCCATTAGCAAGCTAAATCAAGAGGATTTGGACTTCACAAGGTATCTCGGCAAGTTCCAATCCCTATGGAGTGAACTTGATGCCTTAAGGACAAGTTCTATGGATCATAAAATACTCAATGAAAGACGTGAGCAAGATAAGACATTTGGATTTCTTCTCAACCTCAACTCAACATATAATGATGTGATCAAGTTAATCCTAAGAGAAACTAAACTTCCGAGTTTTGAAGAGGTGTGTTCTAGAGTTCAAAAAGAATAAGGATCTATGGGATTGTTTGGGGGAAAGAAGGAACTTGCAATGACCAATAAGGGAGTGATTAAACAAGATGATAAAATGGCTGTAATGTGTGAGAATTGCCATAAGAAGGGCCACATTAAGGAAAAGTGTTGGATTCTTCATCCTCACTTGAAACCGACCAAGTTCAAGGATTACAAGGAATCAAAGGCTAATATTGCACAAGGAATGGAGCGAGCTGAGTCCTCAAATAAAGGTAATGAGTTAGCTTTACACTCATCAATAGAGTATGTCAAGAAAAGTGACTTGGAGGATCTCTTCAAGGCTTATGCCTCCAAGCTGAGTATCTCTTTCTTAACCATTAATGTTCTTGCAAAATCAGATCATAAACTTGTTGTAGATTCAGGAGCTTCACATCACAAGATTAGAAATGTTAGGTTGTTGGAGAATATAGAACCATCCATAGGAAATATTACAATTGCGGATGGTAAAGGAATTCCAGTTAGGGAACCTGCAAGTTGAATCTATTTAACAAGAAAAGTGATGCGTTTTACATTCCTAAATTTAAATCAAACTTAGTATCAATTAAAAGGGCTACTAGTGATCTTAAATGCAATATTATCTTTAGTCCTAGTGATGTTAAGTTTCAGGATATTGAGAATGGGAAAGTGTTTGGGAAAGGAGGAACCGAATATGAACTATGCACCCTCTATGATGCAACTCCAAGCCAATATGATTCTTTAGCCTTGAAGTCTTGTTTTTCATCAAATAAAAGTGTATTATGGCATGCTAAATTAGGCCATCCACATTCTCGTGCTCCTAGATTAATGTTGCCTAATGTTTCTTTTGATCACTCTACTTGTGAAACATGTATCCTTGGCAAAAATTGTAGAGCTGTTCTTTCAAAATCTACTTCCATTTATGTGCATTGCTTTGATTAAGTTCATTCAGATTTTTGGACCTCTCCTTGCATGTCTAGAGATAGGAACAAGTACTTTATGATATTCATAGACGAAAAGTCTAAGTGTACATGGGTTACTTTGCTTCCATCTAAAGATAGATTATATGAGGCTTTTATTAACTTTCAAAACTATGTTACTAATTAATTCAATTCTAAGATTAAAGTGTTTAGATCGGATAATGGAGGAGAATACACAAGCCAAAGATTCAAGGATCATCTAAACAAATATGGAATATTACTCCAAACTAGCTGCCCACATACACCTCAACAAAATGGAGTAGTAGAAAGGAAGAACCAACACCTAATGGAAGTAGCTAGAGCTATGATGTTTCATACGAATGTCCCTAGAAGGTTTTGGGGAGATGCGGTTCTAGCTTCATGTTATCTTGTCAATCTTATTCCAACAAGAGTCTTGCAAGACTCTTCTCCATTTGAGGTATTAAACCAAACTTATCCTTCTCTTGATCACTTACGAGTATTTGGGTGTGTTTGTTTTGTGTATGTTCCAGAAAAACAAAGAAACAAGTTGGAGGCTAAGAGCTTTAGATGCATGTTTCTTGGGTATTCAACAACGCAAACGGGATATAACTTTCATGATCTTTTCACCAACAAGACTTTTGTGTCTCAGGATGTAAAGTTTATGGAGGACCAAGGATATTACAACAAGAATGAAAGAGAGGGTCTAGAAGATCTAACTAGATCACCCTCTGATTTGGCCACTAGTTTGAGGTTTTCTTGAACCATTTGAATAATGAAAAACCCAAAGAATCAAGACAAGAGGATACTCCACCAAGTCAAGATGATAATTGATATATTCAAGAAGAAGAAGAACAAGGGATAGAAACTCAAGAACCAACTCAAGCTCAAGATGAAGATTCAGTTCAAGATCAAAGCAAAGAAGGCTTAGTTATGGGTCAAGAAGGACAAATCCAAGAAGAGGTGGAGCATACGATTGAAGAAGAGAAAGTTTCACCGGTTCAACCATTAAGGAGAATTACTAGACTCAAGAACACTAGAGTATACTACAACAATCAAGAAGTTGTTCATCCCATTCAAAAACATTTTTCCATTGAACTTTTTCCTATGGTTCATCAAGTATTTCTTGTGAAGATTGAAGAAAACCAGATTCCTAAGAGCTACGAAAAAGCTAAAGACAAGAAAGTTTGGATAGAAGCTGTTGGGGACAAAAGATAAGCAATGGAAAGGAATCATACTTGGGATGTTGAGGATCTTCCCAAAGGAAAGAGGGTTACTACTTCTAGATGGGTGTTCACCATTAAATATAAGAGAAATGGGGACATAGAGAGGTACAAAACTCATTTAGTTGCAAGGAGATTCTCACAAAATTTTGGAGAAAACTACAAGGAGACATTTGCTCCCGTGGCTAAGCTCAACACAGTGACACTTGTGCTCTCTTTGGCCACAAATTTATCTTGGGACTTGTGCAAAATGGATGTGATAAATGGATTCCTTCAAGGAGAACTCAAGGAAGAAGTGTACATGGTTCCACCTCCCGGTCTTGAAGATCTTTGTAAACCCAGTAAAGCCCTTAGATTAAGGAAGACTATTTATGGTTTAAAACAATCACCAAGGGCTTGGTATCACAAATTGAGTTGAACGTTGATTGATCATGGATTCAAGAGATGTTATTCGGATCATTCTCTCTTTACACTCCAAGCCATAAAGGACTAGTAGTAACCGTAGTCTGTATTAATGATCTAATCATAAGTGAAGATGATAAGGAGGGAATCTAATCTGCAAAAAGACTCTTGCAAAAGGCTTTTGATATTAAGGATCTTGGAGAATTGAAATATGTCATTGGTCTTGAAATATATAGATCTCCGGAGGGTTTATTTATATCTCAACGAAAGTATGCTCTTGTCTCTTGGAAAAAAGAGGGAAACTTGGTTCCAAACCAGCAAAAACACAACTTGAAGATGGATACAAGGTCAATGGAAAGGGGGTAAAAGTGATGAGAAATTCAAAGATGTTGGGCAATGTAGATGGCTTTTTGGTAAGATATATAACCTGCCCCACACTTACTCGACCAGATTTATGTTTTACCGTGAATCAAGTAAGCCAAAACATGAAGGAGCCTACGGTTTACCATTGAAACATGTTGGAAATGATATTAAGGTATATAAAAGGGTCTCTGAGTCAAGGCATTTGGATGAGAAAGAGTGGAAACATAGAAGTTGTGGGTTATTGTGATGCGAATTAGGCAGGAGATAGGATTGATAGGAAGTATACTACTGGTTTTTGTACACTCATTGGTGGAAACTTTGTCATCTGGAAGACAAAGAAGCAAAAAGTGGTCTCATGCTCTAATGCAGAAGCTGAATATATAGTTATGAGAAAACTCACAAATGAATTAACTTGACTCAAGACTCTTCACAAGGAATTTGGAATAGAACAAACTCCATCATATTACTATGCATTGCGACAATCAATCATCAATTTATATAGCTACAAACTCCGTGTTTCATGAAAGGAGAAAACACATTGAGATAGATTGCCACAATGTTTAGGAGAAGATTGAAGAAGGAGTGATTATACCTTGTTATACAAAGAGTGAAGACCAACATGTCGATGTCTTCACTAAGACCACAAGTCAAAAGGTTTGCGAACATATAAGTGACAAACTTGGACTTGTGGATCTTTCTCTCCATGATCAAATGTCTTCTAACTCATTAGCAACATACTCTTTTTCCCTCAATGTGGTTTTGTCCCACGTGATTTTCCACATTGAGGTTTTTAACAAGGTGATGCTAATGAGTTCTCTTCCAAGCTAGCCTTTAGGGTGATTCCAAATCCTAAGCTTGAGGGGGGGGAGTATTGATCAAATGAAGTATTAAGAATAAAGTGATCAAGTTCTACCAAGTTGTATATGGTTCTCCATTTTGGAACTTATGAAGTATTGTGAAGTTGGGATGAAGTAAGTCAGACCAAGTTCTCACAGGTTTCCTCATCTCAAAAGTAAAGGAAATAAAAAGGAACTCATGAACCTATGAGGAGGACCACAAGTACAAAAAAGGCTGGAAATGATACACTTCATTTGAATAAAGCTCACTATGAGCTGTCTTTCAGTCCATCATCACTTTGTTTTTAAACTTCAAGTTGCTCTCATCTCATTGTATAAGTCTATGAAAAGACTACACCTCTCTTAATGAAATTATATACTTTCTTCTTATTCTTTTTCCTTTACACATTCAAGATGTTCTTCAATCCACCTTAAATCTCTTTATCAAAATATTTCTACTCTATTCTAAATCACAATTCTCTAAAATCTTTCACCAAGCTGAGTCATTGTGAATGTTGCTTGGTATTAAGCTTTGTAGCTTTTCTGTACTTTTTGTAGAACGCAATTTCTTAACTAGCCTAGACTTAGAAGCTCTATGTACGCAACCCATTTTCTGGAATGCACACGTCTTTTGCCAATCTTCTGTCAAATTGAACCTCGTCTACAATAATTTCCCCTGTTATCATACAAATTTAAAGAAAACACTAAGTAAAGTACAAAGTAACAAAACTTGTACCTGAACCTCCTCCCACATTGTCTCTTTTGTCTTCTCATTAATGTACCTCCAATCGTCTAGAAGTACGGGTACATACTCTCTCACAAGAGGTCCAAGGAAAAAGGAAAGTGTAATTGATCATTTACCAACATGTTCATCTAAGCTGTTAAATTCAACTTCCACCTTCTCCTCATGGCTTTTAGCCACTTTATTCATCTTGGTTGGTTCTCTACTCCTCTTCTTGGTCTTTGACTGGTCTTCTGTAACATCTGGTTCTTGTTGAACTTCATATTTTTGTTGAACTTCTGGTACTTGTTGAACTTCTCATTCAGATCCTTCTTCTTCTTCTGCTCCTTCATTTTCTAGTTCTTGATTATTATTTTCTTCGTCTTCTTTAACAGATTCTTCTTCAAAAGGTTCGCCTTGTTCATCTGGTTCATCATGTTCATCTGGTTCAAGCACATCCTCAGGCTCTTTCTCAGGCACATCCTCAGGCTCATTCTCCTGCACATCCTGAGGCTTTTTCTCATTCACTTCCTCAAGATCTTTCTCATGCACTTTCTCATTTATTCTTACTTGACTAGGTGACTCACACGTCCTTTTGCGGCTAACTTTTTTCTTAACCAGATGGCGCAAGCTTCCTTGAGCAATAGCATGTTTAGCTTTTTTTCTTTCCTTTGTTGGATGTTTTCACCTCAATAGGAGTTACGTCAAAGATTTGCTGACACTTATTGCGTCTTGGAATGGTTGGATTGGCTTTCTTAGTCAATTCTTTGTAAATAAACAAAAGAGAGACTTATTATAATCTGGTAAACAGACATCCTATCTCTACTGAGATCCGAACTATTAACTCTACTAATATGCTAACTACTAATCCTAACTATACTAATCTACTAAATACTAATCCTAACTATACTAGTATGCTAAATACTAATGCATTATGTAGATCCCTTCGCTATCATCCCTAACGCAAAAACTCTCATTATCAGAAGCTTGATTCTCTAAATCTTCGCACTGTTGAATGGATGACGGTGGTGCAACAAACTCTTCCTTTGTCTCCAACTCATGATAGCCCCTTTGTGGCGCCTTCATAACTTCATACTAAGGTGATGAGTCATCTTCTCTGGAATAAAAAACTTGTTTTTCTTGAGAGGGCATAATATAGGGATATTGGCGAAACTTGTATTGGTTTATATGTAGGTTCACAAGCGTAAAGCTCTCTTCTTCTTTAACACCATGCCCTTTGTTGGCCCACTTACACTTGAAGAGTGGAACCTGGAACATGTGATAATCCAACAAAATTATCTCTTGTATGACTTTGTAGTACGCAACAATATTTGCATTTTGCTTAGTATCTCGAGCACTGGAAGGACAAATGCTGAAAGCTTCCTAAGAAACTCCACTGTTATGAGTCTTCCTCTTTACATCATCAGTGTGAAATCGATGTCCATTAACTATATATTCCTTATAGGTTTGAACTTCATCTCTTGGTCCAAAAGCTAACCACTTCAGTTTCTTAGAATGATCCGTTGAGTTACTTGGGATCTAGTGACAAAGAAAGAGACAAAAACAAAACTAGTTTTAAATAATGTATTAGATATTATAAATCAATAAAATATGAATCTGTAAATGATTATATACATTTTCCTTAACCCAATGTGTAAACCTTTCCCCATGAAGTTTCCACAAAAGAGTTTCATTTCTTCTGCATCACACATATGTATCTTGTAATTCTTTCCACAAACGAGATTCTTCAGCTCAGCTGAAGAATCTAGTCGGTGAACTACATGTGCGATTGCCTTTCGTCGAGGCAGTCAAGATGGTACTATCTCTTAAGAGGTACATGAAAGAGATTCTCGTAGATCGCATGACCCTGGAACAAGGTGTATCAGTTCTTACTGCGGAGTGTAGTGTAGTTCTTCAGAACATCACACCGGTGAAACGCGAAGATCCAGGTCCTTTTGTTCTACCTTGCAGGATTGGATCTCTTACCTTCGAGAGATGTCTATGTGATTTGGGCTCTGGATTTAGTTTGATGTCGTTGTCTGTCTCGCAGAGGCTGAACATGTTGAATTATAAGCCCACGAAGATGTCTTTGATACTTGCAGATCAATCAGTTCGCAAGCCAATAGGTATTCTCGATAACATTCTTGTTGTTGTTGGTAAAAGCTATGTATACACTGATTTCGTATTCTTGGAAAATTTATGAAGAACCCAAGGATCCTATAATCTTGGGTAGACCATTCTTATCTACTGCTAGAGCTATGATTGATGTTCAAAATGGTCAGATTGATCTTCAATTGGGTAAAATAAATGTGCGTTTCAATCTTGAGAAGTCAACCAAGAAGCTTACCATAGATGGTCAAACATTTTGGGTTGACACATTGACTGAAGTGATCGAGGAGGCTGTGGAAGAACCTTATACTGAGGAGTCTTTTCAAATTGCCTTGTCACGCGCTGACAAAGAGGATGATCCGTTGAGTAAAGACAAAGTGGAGACTACTGAGAAGAATGACGTCAAAGAAGTCCTGGATGGAGACGTTCATTCTACAGTGAGAAAACTCAAGACCAAAAAGAAGGTGAAGGTGAAGCAGAAAAAAGACAATGCTGATGGAAGTTCTGAGTTGACATTGATTCCTCTTGGATGTGATGGAAGCGCTATTGAGTACAAGGTGAAGCGTAAAGGTAGAATAAGGCCTTTCTCCAAGGCCAGAGCCATCATTACGCCTGAATTTAAAGAGAAAGGCGCAATTGCTGTGAAGAAAGCGATGAGTAGCATCTTTCAGCTGAAGTTTTTCGCTGGTGGAGCTTGCTTCGGAGCAAGTTCCAAGGCCCTTCCGGATTGATTCATCGCCACTACAGTCAGGCTCATGACTCTAAACAAGCGCTGAGTGGGAGGCAACCCACTAGATATCTTTCTTTTTTTTTATTTTAGTTAGTTATGTAGTCTTTTTTTGTGCTTTGGATTTTTGGTGCTTTTTACGTTTTTCGTGTTTTTAGCCTTTGAATTGCAGAAAAAGATCACAGACAGGCGGACAGGGATCGACCGATCCNCCTGCCCTGGATCGATCGATCCGTGCTCTGGATCGATCGATTCCTGTCTAGATACGAGGCTGTTTCACACGTTTTCAGGTAAGTTTGCTTTTTCCCATTTCTTTTCATTTTCTTTTTATTTTATTTGGTACTTACCTATTCCTTGGATTTTTTTCACACCGAGACGGTGTGAGATAAGTCTGGGGGAGGTTACTGATGTATTTTTCTTTTTCTTTTGGTGTTTTTTGAGTCATTTTTATGTTTTAATTGAGTCAGTCTATGGATTTGTTTATGCTTCATGATGATTTTAGACTATTATATCTACACATTGCACTTTTTTTTATATGTTCATTGACCATTTACTTGGACTTTTAGCGCAGGCAAACCAGAATAACTCATGACCAAACTCCCCACTAGAAATCTCTGAAACTCAGACTTTTTTCTGAAGTGTTTTTAACTCTAATCTTATTTGGCTGACTAAAGAATTTTAAATGCTTTGACCCAGGAACTTTGAAATCAGGAACCAAACCTCATCATTCAGGATTACATCCCCATTTTTCTACCAACTTTTTCGGTAATCCTGAGTGACCAGACTCATCTTTAGTCTGACACCACACCCTTACCTTATCTCCTTGATTCTCCATGCATTTCTTTTTCATCTTATGTGCACACATGTGTAAAAACAATGGAGAGAATAGGGTAGACATGATCCTTCTAATTGCTTAGGTAGGATTGAACATTTTAGGTGGTTTAGACACGGTCCTGAGTGTCTGATTTCTCGGTGTTGGGTGTCTAGGTGGTTTAGATGGATATGTTGCATTTATTCGTGCTACATGGGTGTTTTAGAATTTAAAAACATCATTAGTATGCTAATTTGAACCAGATTTTCGTTAAAAAAAAAACGAAAAATTGTTTATTATTTCTTTATATCTGGTTTAGGAATTACCATTGGCATATTGTTATGTTGATTATTTTCACCCTGAAAAGTGCACATATCTGGTTTATTTTCTGATTGGTGGTTTGTACTTGAATAGTTAGGGGACATGGATATCAATATACTCTTTCTCTCCTGCGATTTTGCATATTATCTTGCATTTCAGGCACAGTTTTGATGCCCCAAACACTCTGACCCTCACCACTAAAAAGCCTTAAATGCCTAGCTTGATTCCCTGATTTATGAGTTCTTTGGTGAAAAATTTCACGCCTATGTTTAATTGAATGTAGAGAGTTATTAACATGGAATCTAAGTTTGCAGGTTCATATTTTAGAGTATGGATGGGCTTGGAAGGTTATGCAGCGATTTTTAGGGAGAATGTTCTAACTGTTCTGAGTCTTTATGGTTAGCGAAAGTAGCGTAGAGTAAAGTTTTCTGAAAGCATGCAGTCCATTCGGTTTTTGAGTTTTTTTCCCGCAGGCTTAGTCTTCGTTTCCTTTACTTGAGGACAAGCAAAGATTCAAGTCTGGGGGATTTGATGTGTCAGTATTTTAGTAGGTTTTTAGTACGTTTTCATTCTAGATCTATGGTTTTTAGTATGTATTCGGATTGTTTTGGCTCGATTTTGTGTTCTTTGTTGTTTTTACATGATCCGAGCTTGAATGTGCGAAAAGGAAGCATTTTGGATGGATTTAAAGCCTCGAAGGAAGTGTTCACGCAAAGTAGGAAAATACCCTGATTGTTGGACACAGATCGACCGGTCCAGGGACATGGATCGATCGATCCCTGTCCCGATTTTTGGACCGATTTTATGAAGAACCATACCAAACTTATTTCAGACCGGGTTTCATCAAAAAGACCTAGACTCGAGTTTCTCTAAAACATTATGCAATGTTTCTGACTTTGAGTGAGCTTTGAGAGAGTTTGTAACCTAGGGAGAAGAAGCATCTTAGATCTTCAATTGGGAATCTTTCTGAACCTTCTTTTTACTCTTGTTTATTGATTAATACGATCATGTCTCTCTTGAAATTGATTTGTGTTGATTCTCTAACATGTGTGAGTAGTTTAATCGTTGGGTTTAGGGTTCTCACAAAGGGGATTCATGAATTGTTGATATAGAATTGCATGTTTAGGGATATTATCTAACGGATCTTCGTCTATAGTTAATCGTAATGCATGATACTAAATTGATCACTTAGTTTCTGATCTTAGGTTGTTTAACTGCTGGAAGGTGAA
Organism: Anastatica hierochuntica; assembly: GCA_900406275.1. Classification (NCBI taxonomy): domain Eukaryota; kingdom Viridiplantae; phylum Streptophyta; class Magnoliopsida; order Brassicales; family Brassicaceae; genus Anastatica; species Anastatica hierochuntica. Next base: position 18,209 of record OVAN01003743.1, read on the forward strand.
TGTTTAAACGCCTGAAAGAATTATAGATGAGCAATTCTTCTTAAGCCAACGGAAATTGATGTTTAAGCGAATTGTGAACGTATCAAATCTGTTAGTAATGTATGACTAGAAATCGAGGGTCAATGGAAGTTAGTCTCGAGGTTTCTAGTGCATAGGGCACTGATACTACAGAAGTAGATCAGTTCTAGATTAAAATTTGAGTTTAAGATGGTTCTTAACTTCTTCCCTAATATGTAGTTTAAGTCAATAATGAATTGTTTCCCTGAGAATACCCGATGCCCAATACTTTTCTGAATTGTTTACAAACTCGTTTGCTTGCTGCTTTTTTGTGCTTTATTTTTTTCGACAATTGCATCATTCTTAAAGACATCTTTTTAGCTTTAGCCCGCTGTTTGATCTTAATTCTTCGTGCTACTCTTTGGTCTCTGTGGATTCGATCCCGAACCACTACAACGTACATCTGTACGCTTGCAGTGTTATCTCGGGTGAAAACCTGAGCATATCACAATTATATATCAACAAATCATGAATCCCCTTTTGTGAGAACCCTAAACCCAATGATTAAAATACTCACTCATGCTCAGAGAATCAACACAAATCAAATTAGAGAGAGACATCATTGTATTAATCAAAAACAAGAGTAAAAAGAGGGTTCAGAAAGCTTCTCAATCGAAGAACTAAGATGCTTCTTCTCCCTATGATACAATCTCTCTCTAACTCTCTAAAACTCTCTAAAAGTGCATAATGTTTAGAGAAACTCGAGTCTAGGTCTTTTTGATGAAATCCGGTCTGAAATAAGTTCGGTCTGGTTCTTCGTAAAATCGGTACGAAAATCGGAACAAGGATTGAGCGATCCATGTCCATGGATCGGTCGATCTGTGTCAAAAAATCTGGGTATTTTCCAGCTTTTCGCGAACACTTCCTTCGAGACTTGAAATCCATCCAAAATGCTTCCTTTTCGCACATTCAAGCTTGAATCCTGTAAAAACAACAAAGAACACAAAACCACGCCAAAACAATCCGAATACATACTAAAAACCATAGATCTCGAATGAAAACCGTACTTAAAACCTACTAAAATACTGACACATCACACATACAGAAACGCTATCTTAAACTATGGGTCTTGAAAGAATAGCCTATACATTAAAAAACGCTATACTCTTAAGCTACCTTTTCTAGATTTTCCTGTAGTGGTGAAGTTACTCAAAAAAGTGTGTGTATGTATTAACTTGAAATAAGAGAAGTGGTACGACTAGGCTGAATTTCCCGGATCAATTCGTGATCCTCTTAGGTAACATATTCCTGTAATAGTGGTAAATGCCAATCTCTCGTTATAGGATTGATCAACTGGAAAACCTGCAAATCAGGGTACTAGACACTACCCGGCCCCCTTGCCGGACGCGGCTCAACATTCGAAATCCATGGGTCATGCCAAACTGATGTATTTACCGGAGCCAGTACGAATCCTGGTTCCTTGCCGCAACAAATCCTGACTTGAAAAAATGCTTCTCCAACCGTATGAGGGTGAGTGCGACTTTTTGGCATATAACGGATGAGTATTCTTAAAATATCGGCCACGAAGTACCCGATCAACCAACGACTCCAGAAACTGGATAAGTCACCATAACTGTTTGGCCAATAAGGCCGTATTGAAATCCTCCAAACAGTGAAAATCTAAGCATCCATTATCTTTTGGAATACATAATTTTTCCCATGCAAACCAATGGAGACCGCGATTACATCCATTGGAACTCCACCAGAATTTAGCAATCGCACTAGTTAACGTTGTAGTTAACGCTTCGGGGAGCTTGAAGCATGACAAGACATAATTGGGTAAGGCAAGGGCGATTGATTTAATTAGGATCTCCTTACCTCCTTTTGAGAGGAATTTGGATGACCATCCGTTCATTTGTCTCTCCTAATCTTTTCTGGCTCTTAGAGCCTCCCAAACTTTCTGGTATCCCAAGATATGTATCCATACCATCTTCCTTTGTGATATTTAGTTTTAATTTCATCAGTACTTTTTTCGGTTCCGGGACATTCTTTCCAAAGATCACCGAGGATTTTTCAAAATTTATAACTTGCCCTAACGCAAGCCCACACTCTCCCACAACATCTAGGACATCTTGACACTGAGAGCCTTCTGCCTTACAGAAGAAAAGACTATCATCTGCGAAGAGAAGGTGTGATATAGGCAGACTGTTATGGATTATTTGGACACCCGTTATGGCCCCCTCATGTTCCTTTCGTTTAATATTTGCAATTACGACTTCCGTACAAATAATAAAGAGGTACAGTTATAAAAGATCACCTTGTCTTAGTCCTCGCTGAGGAACTATGTTCCCTATTTGTCGTCCATTAAAAAGAATTTTGTATGAGACCGTCCGTACACACCACATAAGCCAAGATATCCAAACGTGTCCAAAACCGAGTTTCTGTAAAACCGCTTCCAGAAAAGGCCATTCCATACGATCATAAGCTTTACTCATGTCTATCTTAATAGCCATAAACTGATGCCGACACCTCCGATTAGTAGGCAGACCATGAAACATTTCTTGAGCGATCAAAATATTATCCGTAATCAACCCTCCGGAGACAAAAGCCGACTGTGTTTCCGAGATGACACTTGGAAGAACTTTTTTTAGCCGCAAACATAATATTTTTGAAATAATTTTGAAAGCCACGTTACATAAACTGATTGTCCTTAACTCTGTCATTCTCTTCGGTTAATCTGTCTTTGGTATGAGGCAAATATTGGTTTCATTCAAACGTGCGTCAAACCGCCCAATTCTAAAGAAATCTCTGATCATACAGACTATATCCGCCTTCATTGTTCTCCAATACCTTTGGAAAAACAGAGTTGTCATCCCGTCAGGTCCAGGTGCCTTTTCAGGATGCATGGTAAAAAGTGTTGTCTTGACTTCTGTTTCCGTAACCTCCCTAGTTAAATTCTGGTTCATGGTATTCGATATAACTAATTCCACATTTGCAAGGATTTGAGTAAAATTTTCCGTCCCCGTGGGCTTAAACAAATCATTAAAATACTCAACCGCAATGTCTTCCATCCCTTCCGGTGATTCGTCCCATGTCCCTTGTGAATTGAATAATCCCGTGATCCTGTTCCGTGCTCTCCTCTGCTTAGTTGTAGCATGGAAAAATTGTGTATTTCTGTCGCCCTCCTTTAGCCATAAATTTTTACTTTTTTGTTTCCAAAATATTTCCTCATCTCTATAGGCTTCGTTAAGTTTCCTTTTAATATCCACAATAACATCCGGAGATACGGAGTCATCATCTTGAGCTTCCTCTAATTTGTTTTTCAGTGAGCTGATCCTCTCTTTCCCTGGTGGGACATTGTTTTTTCTCCACCAGGAAATTGAACTCCGGCAGTTATGGATCTTTTCCACAAATCTTGGGATTCGTAAATTTCTTGTACGGTTCCATCCACTTTCTATGGCCTCTGTTAATCCTTCCTTCCCTATCCACATCTTATCGAACCGGAAGTTCGTGTAATATCTCTCCGATTTATAATTTGATTTTAACAGTATTGGCCGGTGATCTGACCCTATCCTCGCTAAATATTCCACTCTTGAATGGTTGAAAATATTATGACATTCCTCATTTCCAACTGCTCTATCCAATTTACACCGGACATTTTGTTTATTTCGTGTCCCTTTCCATGAGAACTGATCACCTGCGCACGGAAATTCCGTCATGCCGCAGTGACTTAACATATGATTAAAAGGGACGAAAGAAGCCGCAAATCGCATTTTACCCCCTTTTTTCTTATGGTTTACCATGCATGTGATCTATTTGTTCCTAATTCCATGAGTTTGTCCCAAACAATGCACCTATTTGCAGTTACCGGTTCACCGTAGACAAAAGAGATTGAAACTCTAAATCCAAAGAACAAGGCATTAACATCTATAATGCGATTATTAGAAAAGAAAACATCAAGTTTTATTTCATTATTATAAAAAATAGCTAGACCACCACTGAGGCCAATCAGTTCCATAGTGTACAAATTATTAAAACCAAACTCAACTTGAAACTTTTTTAAATAAAAAGAAGACTGTTTAGTCTCTGATAAAAATACAATAACATGCTTAAATTTATTCTGCAGGTCTCTTAGTGTGTCAGGTGTGAAATCTCCTCCTAGACCCTGACAATTCCAGCTTATGATCTTCACGGGTGAGCCGGTGGTTTTGAGGATTCCACCATTCCTTTCTTGGATGTCTTGGGAAGTACTGTACCCTTCGTACCTCCCTTAGCCACTCCGCCCAGAGTCTTAGTTCCTGCAACGCGAGAGAAAGATCTTTTAAAACCTTTGATACCGTCGTAGCTTTACCCTTATTATCCATACATTTTTTCGGTGAAGCCCTTAACATCAAATTCATCTTCCTTATATTCATCCCTTTCAACTTTCCAAGACTTTTACTACCCTTATAAATACATTACCGTTTACTACCCAAACTAAAATCCTTAAATTCAGAGACAATCCCATCAATAATCACTGTTGGATTGGGTGTACCTTGTAACATACCTTCAACATCAGACGAAACCATGGTTTCAAAACCATCAGTGCTAAGCGAAGCACGATTCTCTTTTTTGGCAGTCTGAGGTTCAATTTCCTTCTCAAGAGACCATACCTCATCGTCCAGCCCTGGCTCAAATCCATCTAAGCCATTATCCACCATTAGTACTTTCGTATCAAACTCATTATCCTCCAACGCGTTTTCAGTAACCAACTCACCCTCCTCCATTAGGAGATCATCATTGTCATTGACATCTTCCAAAGCAACAGATGTGATCTTTTGTTCCCCACTATATGCCACTGCAACAGCCTTACCTTTATCATCATTAGATAGGTCTAAAGGCTACCGCTGCACTGTCATCCTTTGCTCCTAGTGGGTTGCTGACCTTGCATGATACAGAGGCTTCGGCCACGCTTGCTTGCGTTTCTGGCCATAGGAGGAACTGCCTTCCTTCACTCTAGAATCCTTATTCCCATGCCGATAGTTACCCCCTTTGTACCCCTTAGGACGAGACGTTCTATTGCTTCCACTGTTATCATCTTTCCTTGAAACCATCTCAGCGTAAGTCGCTCTGTTCCCACTATGAGGAACCATAGAATCTTGACGTTTTCCATTTCTGCCGAGAATAGTCCGATATATGTTGTCACTCACTTCCCAATCTAGTGCTCGTTTCAGTGGTGACTCATTCCTGGCCAGTGAGAGTTCAGCTCAGGATTAGCCGATTTGGTTTGGTCACTCTGTTGTCGAATCTCATTAAATTCTGGGCACAAAGTTATATAATGAGTAAGTCTATTATAGTTCTTACAAAAACCAGAGAGCTTGTCATATTTTAGACTCACTGTAATCTCCACAGCATGCTCAAACGGTACCACCGTTTGAAAAGCAATGGGCTTAAACCCATCCACAGTGACCAATGCACTTCCAGAAGCTTCATCATACTCTTTAACCTCACCGATTGCTTTATCAACAACTCGGATTGTCGCTTAATCCCATAAATGCATTGAAATATCATCCACTTTGACCCAAAAAGTTATGGCCAAAGGGTATGAGGGCTGCACCACCGACTCCCATCGAATAATAGAGACCATCCATCCATCAAAGTGGTATGGTCTATAACTCAAAATATCCAAAAGATCCCTCTCGTTCAAGAAGGTAAACTGAAACTTCCTGTAACCCAACTCTCCTCCTTCTACCTTCCCTTCTAATTTCCGTATCTTTGGAAGGTTCGCCATTAGACTCTCCATCCTCTGTTTCTCCAGATTCATAAGTCTGCCAATGAGTGTTAGAGAAAATTGTTTCACTTTCTTTGCTATAGCAGCCGCTGAAATTTGTACTGCCTCGTTACGTATCACTGCTTTTCCATTTGAAACACCAAATTGAGCCATATTAACTATACCCAGAACTTCCAGAGGAGACCGTAAACCAGAAAAAACAACAGTCCCTGGAGAAAAAACAAGTATCAATCGAAATGGATTCTTCTCGTTTGTGTGCCTGATACGAGAACCCAGAACCGAGAGCTTGTAAATGTGTTGCTTGAGGCCTTGACTTGCCTGTGAATATATACTTGTAGCATACCCCTCTCGGAGAATCAGGAAGAAACGTCGCCAATAACTACCGAATCGTAAACCAAGATCAGAGAAGATAGAATATGATGCAGAAAAGATATCCTTCACTCTGTGTTTAGTTCCAAATCCCAAACCCACGTATTCACTTTCCTTTATCTGATGCAGAAGATATCTCAGAGCCCTGAGATACGCCCAATCTTGCGCCAGATGCAGGAGCTTTCCCCAAATACACATCCAAGAGATACAATTACAGATCTCAAACCAATGCTCCTCCAAAAACCCTGAATCATCGGCTACTCCCTGGAACAAAGAAGATCCACCTTCCTTAAACTTCTCCCGCATCTTGTCTGAGAGATCTCCCCAAATCGGTTCTTTGATCCATAACGATTCAACCAAAAGACACCCACAAAACCCTTAGCCCCCATAGCCCATTGTTCCTCTGCCAGCGAGATCATTCGCCGGCACCGTCGATTTGCGCGGTCGGAGATCATCGTGAACGAACCTTCAAAATCGCCTCTAAAAACATCTTTGTATTAAATTGATTACTTATTAATCGATTCTTTTTTAATAAAAAAATGTTTCTTTTGTCCCTTTCAGGCGATTGGAAAATAAAGAAATAGCTAATATATTCAAGATAATTACGTATCTACAAAATACCATCTCAATAAATCCTATTTCATCAGATCTGGATGGCATAAATCTAAATTTCAATAATCTCACAAGAGTCAATGAAAAAAAGCAAAAGACATGCAATCAATCTATTAAATATTCTACTTATTAATATGTAAAATAAAGTGTTAACTTACTAAATTTACTTACCCATTAACTATATCTTTCCAAATAATATTTTTAAAATATTTAAAAAATAAATTTACGCCAAATATATAAACACAATAAATTGATAATCAATCTACTTAAAACATATTTGAAGTTTGGGTAACCTTAATGTCAAGTATACATTAAGGGGTTGTATTCAAACAATAATTTGAAGTGATTTGTATTAAAATCTAAAATTTCATGTTATTCAAACAAGAATTTTAAAAGTCTAATAAAATTCATTGTTATTGAAATAGTGATTTTAAAATGTATTTGAAATATTTTAAGTAATGGATTTGAAGTGATTTAAGGTGTTTTAGTGGAATTCTCTTGTTCAAAATACAAAGGGAGGTATATTGAAGTGAGTATTAAAGGGGATTTGAATTTTAATGATTTTTAGAAGATTTTGGTGAATTAGGGAAGTTGTTGTGGTTACTTCTAAAAATTATCTGTAATTCCACCTAAGATCTTGTGATTTGAATTTTTGGGAGTGTATTGGATATGGAATAATAGAAGCTTTTGGAATTTTATTAAAATCACCTATTGAAGTAATGAATTGTAATGGTTTTCCTAAAGAAAGTGTTTTCGAAAATGAAATTCATATAAAACCATCTCAAGTCATTTATAACTAGATTTTGACCCGCGCGCAAGCGCGAGACTATAGTATATTAGAATTTGTTACTAAGTAATAAAGGTGTACAAATATGTAATTAAAAAATTATGGTAGTTAATATTACAATATTTTTAAAGTGGTTCATTTAAACATCTTATGTTTAAAAAGTTTGGGTAAACAATGTAATACGAAGATTATGTATGTTTTGATTAATTATGCAGTTTAAGACATGAATGGTAAATGAAATAATATTAATTGATCGTTTTTGTACAATTTTAAAAAATTGAAATGGAAGTACTGAAAATGTGTGTCTATAGACCAACTTTGTTAAACAGTATTAATATTGCTCAATTTTGAAAATTTTAGTTGAAATCAATTGAGAACTGAAACACTAAATGGTTCAGTTTTAATTTAGTTATAATCCAAAAAATCTAACCAAACTATACAAAAGTTCTTATGTTTAATTCAATTCAAACTATTTTTAAATCCCAAAAAAATTAACTACTATTCGGTTCTATTTATTTTATTCTTTATAAAAAATATAATCGAATGAGAATTGAAACACTTAACGATTCTAAATTATACTAATACTAAATTCTTCCATGCATCCACGAAACAAAGGCGGGCCCGTAATAGGATCTCCGGTTTATTTAATCAGCATGGAGTTTGGGAGGAGTCCCCGGAACGAATGGAAATTATAGCGGTTGATTATTTTAAGGGTTTGCTTACATCTTATGCATCAGGCGATTTGTTAGGGGTTCTTGAGAATGTTACACCAGTTATTAGTGAAAATATGAATAGAGCCCTAACTAAGGGAGTGATGGAATCAGAAGTGAAGGCAGCTTTATTTGCTATGAATCCAGAAAAAGCCCCAGCCCCAAACGGGATGACGACACTTTTTTTCCAACGATATTGGGGAATTCTAAAGGATGATCTGGTTAAATTGGTACGTGATTTTCTTCAGACGGGTAGTTTCGACACACGTCTGAATGAGACAAATCTTTGTTTAATACCAAAGAACGATCATCCGCAGCGGATGTCGGAATTACGTCCAATCAGTTTATGTAATGTGGGCTACAAAGTTATATCCAAAGTTTTGTGTCTGAGGCTAAGAAGGTTTCTTCCTTCTGTCATATCGGAGACTCAATCCGCATTTGTGTCCGACCGGTTAATTACGGATAACATTCTGATCGCTCAGGAGATGTTTCATGGGTTGCGTACTAACCAGAAATGTCGACATGACTTAATGGCTATAAAAACGGATATGAGCAAAGCTTATGATCATATCGAATGGTCTTTTTTGGAAGCGGTTATGCATAAGTTAGGGTTTGGACAAACATGGATCTCTTGGCTAATGTGGTGTGTTCGCTCGGTCTCCTACAAAGTACTTTTCAATGGCAAACCGACGAGCGCTATTTTCCCTGAGAGGGGGTTAAGACAAGGGGACCCTTTATCACCATATCTTTTTATCATTTGCACGGAAGTTCTTATTGCAAACATTAAACGGAAGGAAATGGATAAAGCTTTAACGGGGATTAAGATAGCCCAGAAGAGCCCAGCGATTTCTCATTTGTTATTTGCGGACGATAGTCTCTTTTTTTGTAAGGCTGATGCTTCGGAATGCCAAGTTATTTTGGAGGTCTTACAGGACTATGGGGGTGCTTCTGGACAAGTGATAAACTTTGATAAATCTTCGATTTTGTTCGGGACGAATGTCACTGATCCCCTCAAAGACTCGCTTAAGGCCAAGCTAGGCATTACGATGGAAGGGGGTATGGGGAATTATCTAGGAATTTCGGAGAGCCTGGGAGGACCAAAGAGTCAAATTTTTAATTATGTTCGTGAGAGACTGGGAGATCGAGTTAACGGATTGTCATCCAAATTTCTTTCTAAAGGGGGAAAAGAGATACTCATTAAATCGGTTTCTCTGGCATTACCCAATTATGTCATGTCATGTTTCAAGCTCCCCAAGGGTTTAACTGCAAAGTTAACCAGTGCGATTTCCAAATTCTGGTGGAGCTCCAATGGATGTAACCGCGGTCTCCATTGGTATGCATGAGACAAATTATGTATTCCAAAAGAGGATGGAGGTTTAGGTTTTAAATCTCTAGAAGACTTTAATACAACCTTATTGGCAAAACAATTTTGGAGGCTAATACAGTTTCCAAACTCTTTGGTAGCTCGGATTTTGAGGGGAAGATATTTCAAAAACGTTCATCCTTTGAACGCCAAAAAAC